>PVKA01005924.1:0-44947 GCA_004027165.1 Ctenomys sociabilis | reverse complement strand
CCCTGTGGAAAAAATGCCAGTCCTAGAGCAGTCCTGTTCCCAGCTCTCCTCACCCTCATGCTCTTGGTCTGACACAAAGCCCTTCAACCAGTTAACCAGCATTTCACAGGAAGTGGCCAAGTAGCCATGCAGATGTCACAATGCACCAAACACTGACACAAGGGTATCCTGGGCAGACTAGACCCAATACAGAATGTCCCCAAGATGGGACAGTGTTCCCAGGTAAGATAATACAGTGCTGTCCGTGACTGAGGACCCTCTATGTATCAAGAACTCGATGCTTGGTGCATCATTTCATTTGCAGAATAATTTTGTGAAGCAAGTACAATTAATATCACCATTTTACAGATGAAGAAACTAAGACACCAAGTCTGTCTGGCCTTGGATCTTTCTAAGTCCAGTCCTTAAGCCATTCATTAAAACAGTACATTATCACTCAAAATAATGACCAATTTAGAAATAATAATAATAATAACCAAATCAGAAAGAGAGAGCTAAGATGACCAACCATCCTAGTTTTCCTGGGACTGGTCTTAGCACCAATAGTCTTGTGTCTCTGAAAACCTCTTAGTCCCAAGAAAACTGGAATGATGGGTCATCTACCTCCAATACCACAGGCCTGTACCCTCATCCACACCCGCACAAATGCACCCCAGTGTTCTAACCTCTCTTGTGACTAGTGCTGCGTAAGTATAGCCAAGTCTGAGATTCTCCTCCCACTTGTGTTCGAGGACAGAGGCCAAGCTCTAGGAACCAGGCCCAGTCATGTCTTGGAGTTTTCAGCCATGAGAAACTCTTCATGACACTTCTGCCACTTCTGCTGCTGAGCCTAGCTGGGCTACAGAAAATCACAGAGAAAAACACAGGGAACTCAGAAGAACTGAGCAGCTTTTAGGGCTTTCCCATATTAAAATAATTTTATTACTTATAAAATATTCATACATTTTCCAATATGCTGTGGGCTGTGGATTGATGTAAAAAGGTAACCAGCTGTAATTATCTGGGAATGAGATGTATTGTGTTTTGTAGCTCCTTAGCTGACTCTAAATGAATAAATGACTTTGTACTCCTGGGCCTTGGGAAACCTACAGCCTGAATATTCATAAGAACAGCAAGATGATTGGCTCTTGTGTTGGTGAATATTTGGTAAATGAACCTGGTCTAAAGGTTTGGAGAGGATTACAATGAGGTTTAAATGAAATAATAAGGGAAGGCACCAAAATCAAAAGCAGATATTCCTCCATGCTTTTGTCATTGTTATTATTATTTAAATCATTTGCAATTTCTCATAAAGACTGTCCACTAATCTCCCACTCATTGCTTTCACGCTGAGTCTGATGGAGTTAGATGGGATGAATGGAAGCTTCTGCAGTTAGGAGCTTTTGGGCCGGGCGCAGGGTATGTTGCAGCGCATGCAGAGAGCAGAGTCATCAGATTCATCAAGGTGATGACAATCAGCCACACCCTCAAAGAACCATCCCCCACTGCAGTGAGCGTGTGCTTCAGGGACCAGATGAGGGCAGAGGGCAGCAGTAGGGGAGGTCAGCAGGCAGTTTCTGCTATGGAGACTGAGGGTAGCAGGACAGGAGTTTTGCCTCATTTTCAGTTTTGTCCGATGCCAATGACTGGCAACCATGATGATAAGTACAAATAATTGCCTAACAGTGTCTCAGTTCTAAGTGCAACCAAACATTAAGGTGAGAATGTTACATATATCACCACTTAATCCCGGTCATACAGATGTAAAAAGAACTTCTAAAGGCCTTAACCTGGCTTTGCTTAGTGTCACTCAGCCAATAATGGGGTCTGAATTTAGGGACATCTCCTCCTGGAGTTTGGGAGCCTTTTAAGCAAGGTCACACTGTCTGGGAGCAGCTCTGTCTTCTGCTGCCTCCCAGCTCATGCCAACCCCGGAGGACCACTCGGGGAGGACGGTAGGCTTCTTCAAGGTGCTTAAGTTTCTTCATGGACAGTAGTTGCTAAGGCTTCAAAGCTGCCATCCTCTGATCCCCAGCCTTCCTCCAGGTATCCCACAGGCCGACCCTTCACCCATTGCTTTCTACTATCCTGATGATATGCCTGCTCCAGAGAGCGGGCTAGGGAGAAGTGGAAGGTCACAAAATACATGTATGGAAGCAGGAAGCCTTAGGTCTTGGTTCTCTGACTCCTAGCTCAGCGGCCCTGCCAGCAACTTTGAGGGTCTAGAGGAAAAACTGGGCAGGAAAGGGGAGCCCAGGAAGCCTGGCCCTTGGTAATTTTCCAGAAAGTAAAGAAACTCTTCAGAATGAATAATAAGAATGTCACATTCACTCATGGGAGAATGTGGTACCATACCTTTCAAACAATATTAATATGACCCATCAGTTAATTAAACACCTCTTGAAACCCATTTTTCTAAAGATTTTACCTTTTTTCACTTTTGTAAATTCCCTTTTATAAATTCACCGAAGTCATTTATAATTATTTTTCATTTGCTACAGTGGGAACCAATAAAGGAAGAATAAAGCATAAATCTGACTTCCATAAAGGACCAGTCATTGTATAGTATTATTCCCATCCTATTATTGGTGACATTGAGGTTGTCAGAAAATTTTTAAACAATCTCTCTTTAAAACGTTTATTCACCCAAGCACGCTTTGTGTCAGTGGCCACGACCTGCCAGCGTAGGCGATGCACAGCGGACCATCATACAAGTAACCAACACAGTAAGAAATCCTTATCGTCACCTTTATCCTGCCAACCACCAGGCAGTAAGTGATGAGCTGCTGAAATACACACCTTCTTGATCAGCTTTAGACCTGAAATGCACCCCTTCAGTCAGCAGTGGTGTTTGAGTTTCACTAGCTTCTGACTTGGCAATGAATGTGATAGGGAAAATGTTTATGCACAAAAGCAGAAAGCTATCACCTATGTATTTTGGAAAAATTAGAAATTCCATTCTAAGGCCAGGGAGATAGCTCAGTGGTTCAAGTGCCTGTCTGGCAAGTGCAAGAAACTGGGTTTCACCCCCTGTACCACATGCCAAGCTGGGCCCATGCTGAAACAGCCACCAAAATCAGGCATGGTGGTACGTGTCCATAATCCCAGCACTGTGAAGGCTGAGACAGGAGGATCACTATGATTCCAAAATGTGTAGCAAAACCATGTACCAAATGAATAAATAAAAGATTTTAAAAATAATAACTCCATCTAAACAGACTGCCTAACTAAAAGGAACAGCAGACAAAAATACAACAGTCACATAAAGCCTCTGAGCACTGAAACAACCAGGGCTCCAAGTAGCATACACTCACCTCTGTGGAAGGATATGACATGATCTACCCACAAATGCAGCATTGGTGAGGTACTTTTGCACAAGCAGACCACGATTCCTTAGAGGATCTCATTTCAGGACCTCAGAGCTCACCCATTTCTTGACTGTCCTTTCCCAAGCAGAGCTGTGGTGCTGCGGCAGAGATGACACTGTACTTGGAGGACACTGGGGTCCGTGTTCCATGTCTACCACATTGGATGAGCCACACTTTCTAAGCCTCAATTTCTTTATTAATAAAATGAATTCATAATAACTTTCCAATCAACCTCAGCAGATTGCATGAAATTCAAATTAAAGTTTTAATTTATAAATTACAAAACTATATAAAATTCCTAGAAAATAACTTCCCTTCACTGCAGGTGAAGAACTATGCAATAGCTTTTAGGCTTAGGGACAGGTACAGAGCAGTCTATACTGGCAAAGACCACCCACAGCTCACTCTTCAGAATGTGTGTGCAACATTGGACCATACTCACAGTGCAGATATTTGAAGGGAAATTTGGTATGTTCTAGGAGATGGTAGAGATATATTTAACACTCCATATAACACACCTAGACATAATTTCAAACACATCCTCCACAATTTTTGATCAGAAGTTTAGTTTTTGTAGAAGATAGGGGAAGGAAGAATGAAAGTAGGCGGAGCTGGGGAGATGGCTCAGTAGAATAAACGCTTCCCTGGCAAGCACAAGGGTCTGAGTTCAATCCCTGGTTCCATACAAAATAAATAAATAAATAAAATTGCACTTCCTTTAAAAAAAAAAAAAAGAATGAAAGTAGGCAAGAGAGGGGAGAAGAGATAGGTGTAAGAACCCAGAAAACAGGCTTAAAGTCTTCAAGATGTGGGTTATCAATCTAGAGTCCCATGGACCCCTCCAATACTGCATGTCCTGAACCAAAATTTCCAATGTCCCAACCTCAACCTGCTCATTTTCTTCTGGGTTCAACTCCCTTGGCAGTTTCTGGTGCCTACAGGTATCAATAATTATTTGTTGATTTGAGTTAAAACTAAACTAAAGTGTATCTGGTTCAGTTATTCTATAGCTAGTCTGAGAAAGCCCACAGAGGAATCAAACCCCCACCAGCCCAGCGGACATACCTTACCCTGCCCAGCAAGTTGGTGATGATTGAGCTAAGCCATTACCATGAGTCCCCAAATTAACTCCAAATCTGGCCCAATATGAAATTTGTCCAGAGTGAAATTGGCTTCCTGTGCAATCCAGTATAACCCATCCTCAGAGGTGGCTGTTCTTGATTTCAGATCCAGCAAGAGCTTTCGCAGTAGCCCTAAGACCAACTCTCACTTCAATTTCTGCCAGGCATGCTCAATACCTGTTCCCCAAACAAATTAATGAGTGAGTGTAAACCAAGCTTTGACACATGCTCTGTGTGTTCTGAAACACAAAAGAATAAATTGTTCACATTTCTTCCAAGCTTTGACACCACTACTCCATGGGTCCCGTAGGGAGAGTGGTGAAAGGAGGTTATTTTCTATGCCTTTGGCATAGGTAAAGTAATGAGTGTTTAGCTACTTTTCTCATTGCTGAGACAAAGTACCTGACACCCGGTGTTAAAGGAGGAAAGGTTTATTTGGCTCCCAGTTTGTAGAGGTTTCTCTCCATAATTGCGTGGCTCCAAGGCAGGGTGGCACATGACAAGGAGCAACATTTCATGGTAGCAGAAAACAGTAAAAGAAACAACTGAGAGAGAGGAGACGAGCCTCTTTCTGTCCCTTATATTTTACCCAGTCTACTAGATTAAGGTGGTCCCAATTTAATCAGTGGACTGACCCAGCAATCATCAGCCCTTAATCCCAGCACCCTTAATTCCAGCATTGCACTATGAGTCAATCATATTCTCTAGATTCAACCAGCTCCAAAAACCATGACTTCACAAGGCTTTAGGGGTAAATGTAAACTAAAATCATAACAATGCGTTTTGTGATAATTATGTTCAAGACACTCAAAACCCTTTCACACAAATGACATTCTTTGTGGTTAAACTTTTCAGAAATTGGACAGTGTTTTCTCTACATTTTTATATGAAACACAATCTTTAAGGTTTCTTAGGTTTTGAAGTATCATTTCAGGGCTGGAGAGATAGCGCAGCAGTCTAAGTATCTGACTAGCAAGCACAAGGGTCCAGATTTCATTCCCAGCACTGCATGCTCGGACTCATAGTGATCCTCCTGTTTTCAGTCTCCTCGGCGCTGGACTTACAGATGTGCACTATCATGCCCAAACTCGGTCACTGGCTCAGCATGCCCTGGGTGCTGGGCCAGCAGAGCATGAGGGACTGGGGATCAAATCCTGATCCCTGCACTTGCCAAAGTAAGCACTTAATCTGCTGAGCCATCTTGCTGGCCCCATTTACCTTTCTTAATGCCTTAAGTTGACCATCAAAGCCTTAGGAGGTACCATAATTCAGTAGTTTATAAAAAAGAAAAGTCTTTTGCTTTCCCTTACTTTCAGGTATCCCTATCAGTAAGTAGAGCCTACCCTTACTTGACCCCTTGAATCTGCACTGGCCTTGTGATTTGCTTTACACAATAGAACTCAATGGAAGTGACAGAATACTAGTTCCATTACTCTCTTGAAACTAGGCCTCAAGATGTACTAGAGTTTCTCTCTCTCTCTCTCTCTCTCTCTCTCTCTCTCTCTCTCTCTCTCTCTCTCTCCCTCCCTCCTTTCTTCCCTCTCTCCCTCCCTCCCTCCCTCCTTTATTTCCTTTTCCTTCTCATCACACCAACTCTCAGAACCCTGCTGGCTACAGTGCAAATAAGCCAAACCTAGCCTGCCAAATAAGACACATGGCCTTCTATTTCAGTTATATATTATCACATAACAAACCACCTCAAACTCAATAGCTCAAAACAACAATTATGATTTTCTGCCTATGATAAGCAATTTGGGCAGGGCCTGGCAAATACCACTCAGCTCTGTTCCACATGGCATCTGCCAGGAAATTTCAAAGTTTGGGGGAGGGGGGAGACACTCAACAGGGGGAGTAACTTGACAACTTGGAGCTGGAGTTATCTGAAGGCTCACTCACTCACATACCTGGTGATTGATACTGTGATGTCACCCAGGACTTCAACTGTCACTGCTGCATGGATAGCTATACATGGCTATGCAGAATCATAGGTAAATTTCAAAAGCAAGGTCTGAAAGGAAGAAAATGGAAGCTTCTGGGTTCTTGGGACTAACCCTAGGATTTGGCTCAGCATTATTTCTACCACATCTGTTCTTCAAGGCAACCACAAAGATCTGCCTAGATTCAAGACAAAGAGACTTTTAAGTAAGAAAACTGTTAATGTTACATCACTCTATCCAACAGTAAACCAGCTGCCAGGCATATTGAGACTATTGTAGACCAGTCACACACACACACACACACACACACACACACACACACACACACACACACACCAATTAAGTAGCCAACTAGCTTCAAATATATGCGTACAACCAAAATTAGTCAGGCCTGACCCAAATTAGCAGAGCTGCTCAGTTACCCTGACAACTGTTGCTGGCTGGAGACTCGTGAGCAACAGCAGATGATTATTATTGTAAGTTATTAGGCTTTCAGCTAGTTTGTTGAAATGGTACTAGCTTCATTATGTACTAGTGAGAAGAACACTCGAGCCTGTTTTCTGGCCTACAAATACAGTGGTACTTTGGGAATTAGTTCCACAATACCACTAAACAAACTGTTCAAGTTAGGATAGCAAGTCATGAGGACATCAACACCAACAAAGTCTAGTTGGCAAGTCAAGTACCAAACAAATGAGAAATACAGGACAAAATTTTCATACTGAAATGCACTAAAGCACCAAAGTTGATGAGTTTCAAAGCAGTTGAGTACCAGTTGTAAAGGGATAATAATGTCTATGTTATTTGGATTTGATGACATAATGGGTGTTGAGTGCCCAGTAAAGCACTGGCACCAAGTGGATAAATGACTACTCCCTTCCCTTCCCACACATGCAAAGCTGGACTGGAGGTCGTAGTTTCACCAGTTCCTTCACTGTGTGAACCAAGGTCGCAGAATCTTGACCGGATGTCAGTCTCCATTCTGCCTTGAAGAAGGTGACTTTCAAAAATAACTCTCCCTACTAATCAATTAAACTAGTGAGAATTTTCAAAATCACTGAACTATTCCAGCAGAAAGGAGAAAGGATAGGACAAGAGGTGAACTGTATGATCCTCCTAATGAAAATTTCAAGGAGACTTGGTTGATAAACACTGCAGAAATCCATTCCAAACAAAAACATCAGCTTTTCACTGTGACTTGGATATTAGCCAGCAATGAAGGAGAGCTTGACCTGATTTGGAGTTGGTTTCACAATATGAAAAGTGATTTTTTTTTTCCTTTCCCTGCATCTCAAGCTAATAGCTTTGTTTGTGTCCCTCATCAACAGAAGAGAACACTGTGTTTGTCCCCTTTAAAATCTGTAAGTGCACAAATGGAGCCTTGCTTATGGTTAACTCCACATGCACTTTGGAGCTGCAGTTGACACAAGCTCAATTAAAGAAGAGTCAGAATAAACCCGTCACCTTCCAATACTCCATACCTAATCCTGAGAAGTAGGGGCTATGAGACATTTTCAAGAAAGTATAGGAAAAAAAGATGGCTGACTCTTTATGCTTTAATTGCCCAGATGGTAACAACACAGCTTATGTCTGAAGAGGAATTTTTACTCACCCAAGGGGTTTGGGACACATGATTTCCTTTTGATTTCTCAATAGCTCAGTGTGGAAAACAGTAAGTATTGAAATTTCTGGAATTTGATTCATTTTTCAATGGTGGCCATAATCTTAATGAGCTCCCAAACTAGGGAATTAGCTATCAACTTAGAGTATTAAATTATACCCAGGAATTTGAACTTACTAAATCTGGAGTGAAGTCCTGAAATCCCTATTTTTAGCCACCTTCTAGATGCCCCTTTGATAACACTGTCCCCATCTGCTACTCTTCCTCCCATATGAAATCTAAAGATAGTTTGTAAGACTCACGATAACAAACGCATCCTGCTTTTCCATGACTTATTATGCATGAGAATTTGGCAGTATCATGGGTCACTTCATGCCTTCTTAAAGCATGGCCAAGACCTCACTGAAACCCTTGAAGAGCACAGTGAATGTGTCAAGTTGGTGCTCAATCCAGCTGCCAGAACCTCAGTATTTGGGTTTGGAATGCAACTCTCTTTCCAGAAGATTTGTCTTTATAATTCTGTGTGGCTTCAATCACACATAACATAAAATTCAAATTGCTTTTCTTTCTTCTTGGGCTTACACCACAGAAAAGGGTAAAGAAAATGAAATAGGCAGAGTCATTCTCAAAGTGTGTCAAATGGCAGAGAGGAAATGACAGATTGTAAACTCTGAAAATAAGTATCATAATCAGCTGGTCCAGCTTACTGTCACCTAAGATGGAGAAACAATGGAACAAAAGGTTAAGACTCACAGATGACCCAGTCTTGACTAAAATAGAACCAAACCACACAGCCAAGCTCAATAGGCACCCAAAAACTTCGTGAGGGCAGACTGCAGCTCTTCCTTGCAAAGTTCATCCACCTTCTGCCCTACATGCCCATCACTCCATGGCTCGAATGAGAAGCTGGCAGGCACCTAGGATGATTATCACTTCAGGATGTTGTATTGTGCTTCTACTGATTGTTATTATTGAATGAATTTTTCATGGACTGACAGTTTCTAGCTTTCCATAAAGCCACCTTACCATCCAAAGACACAGCCAAATCACTGCTCTTGCTATGTTCTCATCACACATAGTCAGTAGCTGGTGTCATAGTCTATGAATAAGGCTGGGGCAAAGTCCATTTTAATGGTGCAAACTTAAATGTGAAATTAAACCATGGGAAGGGAAATTCTCAGTTCTCCTGAGATTAGCCAGAGAAAAGGGTTTTAACAACACTCCCCACCCCAACCCCATCATCATGGTGATTTATCAGGAAGGGTCCAGGTGCTATAGAAATATCAAGCAAGCATAACATTATTACTGCAGGGTCAGGCATATGGTTCAGTGACACAGCACCTGCCTGGCAAATGTGAGGTCTTGAGTTCAATTCCTGGCATCAAAAAATAAAATTATTTTTAATGACATTATTGCCACTCCCTCAAAATCTTGATCCAAGGAGAAAAAGCAAATCACTTCTGCCCACCCAGTAAATTGGGCACCAATCTACTCAAAGAGATTCTCAGATTATTGTAGATCCACATTTGACATTAGTACATGTTTGTAGTGCATAATGATTCCAGTCCTTGTGAGGAATCAGTACATGTACATAATAGATTGAATTCTTTTTTCATTCTCTTTTCCCTTTCTTCCTTCCCCTCTTTGTCCGTGTCTTTATGCCCTTCCTTTCTTGGGTATATGCTTGCAATACACAATGTTTACACGCCTTGTGTAGAGTTGGCCCATGTACATAACACATCTTAATTCTTTTTTCCATTCTCTTTCTTGCCTCTCCCTCCTTATCCTGATCCCATCTTCTTTTGAGAAAGATCTATCTTCCTAGTTCCTATCTTTTATTTTGTTCTTTATTTTTATTTGAGTTTCTCATATAGGGGAAACCATATCACATTTAAGATCAGATTTTTAAGTAAGTTTTGCCTAGTTCCAGTGTCTAAAGTCTCCCAGTACATGTTATTGTAACCATCCTGTAAATCCTCACCTGATATGAAGACATTTCTCTAATACCAGATCAGCAAGTCATGACACCAACTGACAATGCCCTCCAGTCCCCTTTGCCCATCATAAAGATACAGCCAAATGACATTTCCTACCTACCCTAGCTGTGGCCATGTGGCCAGGTAACTGGTCACAGAACTTTGGGAAGGCATGATGACCATTACTTCCAGGCTTGGTATAAAACACCCATATAATCATCCTCATTCTGTATCTTAGCTCCTCCACTTGGAAAACTGAAGATCCCAGGACACCATAAAGACCTCAAAAAGCTGAGTAAACACAGGGTTAAACAGGTGCAGGGCCTCAGAGTAGTCCTGGAGAAGTGGCCTGCAGGAAAGCTGCAGCCCTTGCAGGCCATGTCATGGGTGAGAAGTCATGCTGACTTGGACTGTCAGTTACAGCATGCACTCAGTTCTAGGAAACACAGTCACATCCTCACAACTGAAGAATTTCGTAATTAAAAGGCTTGTTTAAAAGCCAACAGAAAACACGACCATCAGGGGTAAAATGGACTTTGTAAAACTTATTATTTAATCTGAAAAAAAATAAAAAGAGATTTAATAAAACTAACATTAACATTACCAAAAAAAAAAGAGCCACTCCCTCTGTAAAATTAAACAGTTTTGGTAATTTTTTGTCTCTTTTATGTCTGTAACAGAGTCAATTATTTACCTTTGTGACTATTTAATCAACTCCACATCAGTGTAAAATCTGAATGACTCTCTTGTTGTTAATAGCTTGAATCCACTGGTTTCTCTCACAACCTTTTTATTTAAAATATTCATTTCTTATCAGATTCATAGTGCTTCTGAGGGGAAATTTACATCTAGTAATTAATAGCTAATCTCTACTGCTACATATGACAAATCATGGACATTTCTAGCATTTTTACAAAACTGTGTGAGCTAGGCATCAACTTACATTTGAGTTGAGGCAGTTAAGACAGAAGAAAAAGTTCTGCAGGTCTCTAAAAGTCACCCAGGTCATGATTTTTTAGCCAGGAAAAGTCACTCTCACTCTAGAATCCTTCTGATTCATATCATATCTGTTCTGTGACTTATTTCCCTCTTCCATGTGTTTTTTCTGTGCTCATTTTCTCTAGGTTGTCTGTGGAGATCTCATAATAACCATACTGCTAGAGACACAATACCAAATCAGGTGTGAATACAGTCACTTTAATTATGTCTATTCACCTCCCTAAATGGACCTCAGAATTGGCCCTTATTTTATTACTCTGAGCTCCATATATTTATAAATGCAACTCCAGTTCTTTTGAGTCATGAATTCTTCAAACTACTCTTTTTCAAAGGCTTAACACTCCTGACACTCCTTAATGACTTAAAGGGACATTTTCTTTCTATTTCAAATTTCAAGCCTACTTACCTCTTAATACAATATCTAAGTGTTATAAGAGCAATAGGATTATTTGACATCTTAATTTCCTCGGGCCTTATTTTAAATGTCTTTGTAGCAGAGGGTGATGCCAGCATCAGTGTTTATCCTATTGCTTGTCTTTAGAGCATTCTGATAGCCCATTTGACATGAAACCCAGGGCTGCACCCAAAGGAATGCTAGTACTGGGAATCAGAGCAAAAGAACCTTCTAGATGAATCCCAATGTAGCCCACAACCTACCTCCCACCTTTAAGCAGATGTGCACACACACACACACACACACACACCCCTACACACTTGCTGGTAAAATAAAGTCATAACAATCACGCAGGACAGTAGCAAATAAAGAAGGCACTGTTCATTGTGCACTATGAGGCCCAACCCATCAGCCTACTTTGTCTTTGTTACTGGGTCTATGATATTTATAGATAAACATACTGATGATAATAGACAATTGTGCACCAGTATGCATACTTAGGTGTCTGGACAAAACCCAAAACTGGATTTTAGGCTAACTTCCAGAAACATAGATATCACTTTGCTATGATGCCAAATTTCAAGTGAGGCTAAAACAAAAATACTGTTCAACCTTTCAACCCCTCATTCACATCCTGGATATAAAATTGCAAGATTGAGAGAGAATTAGGCAATTTATGATTGGTGCTTGCTTTGCTTTGGGTTGGTCTGGTTTGGCTGGGAGTGGCCTTCAGTAAATATTGTCTGCATTCTGAGCCTCTCACACTGAGTCATTCATGGGCAGTGTTCTTCTTTCACCTCATATGCATGGAAAGAGGTCAGAAGGACTCCTCAGAGAAGGAGCCTAACATGAGATTCTTATGCACATGTGTGACTCTCACCTGAAAAATTTAAAGGCAGAAGGGCTTGTTAGCTGTTCTGGTGGCAGAATGAAGGAGAATTTGTTACACTCAGGATAAATCTCTGCAATATCAGAGCAAAGATGCACTTGTCCTCTACGGAAAATAAAGTGGCGATCCAAGTTGGGTGTGCTAGTGCACAGCCCTATCCCAGCACTCCGAGGGAGGAGTTCGGGCCCTGTCTGGGCAAATTAATGACATCATGACACCCTGTACCAAAACAAGAAAAAAAAAAAAAAGGGCCTGGAGATCTAGCTCTGTGTGAAGGTCCTAAGTTCAATCACCAGTACTGAAAAGAAAAAGGAGAAGGAGAAGGAGCAGGAGGAAGAAGAGGAGGAGGAAGAAGAGGAAGAGGAAGTGACCTGCAGTGTTAAGAAAAAAAGCAACATCTCCAAAGAACCAACACTTGTCTGTCCTAGTTTGAACTTTACTTTAACTACAACACTTGGGGCTCTCCTTACCTCCTCCTCCTCCTCACCACACCCTCTAGGGTGGGGTCAGATGGCTAGGGTAGCCTCATCCTTTTAACTTACACACTGAGAAAGACTACTGAGAAGGTAAACTATGATGGTTCATGTTAGGTGTCAGCTAAGCTAGGCTCTGGTGTCCACTTGTTTGGTCAAACACTAACCTGGATATTGCCGAGAAGGTATCTTTGTGATGTGGTTAACCTTCATAATCAGTTGGAGTTTTTGTTTGTTTGTGTTGTTATTGTTGTTTTTATTTAGTACACAATCTATAGGGTCTCACTACACAGACCAGATTCATAGTGATTATCCTGTTTACAGCCTCCCAAGTGTGGGGATTACATGTGCACACCACCACGCAGTCTCAATCACTGTTTCAGCATGCCCTGGGGCTGGGGTTCACGACATTCTGAGGAATCAGTTGGTTTTAAAAAGATGCTTAACCTAGACATAGGTGGGTTTTGCTTAAGTAGTTGAAAATCCTAAGAGCAAAAGCCAAGCTTTTCCACAGCAGAACGAATTCTGCCTTATGACTATAAAACAGAACTCCTGCCCAAGTTTCCATCCTGCCAACCTGATCTACAAATTTTTAAACTTGCCAGCCCTTATCATCACATGAATCAGTTCCCTAATATAAATCAATCTCTTAATGATCTATAGGTCTGACTGATGCAAAGGGAAGCTTTTCAGAGCTGGTTCCAGGCAACAGGCAAAGCCATAGGATCGTCCTGAGGAGAACAGAATGTGTGAGCTCCATAACCAGAAGGATTAGAACAGCTAGTGGAAGAGAAAGGCGAGAGCAGAGGCTGACCATTCCTCCTTTCCTTATCATGATCTCTGGCCTAGAATAAACCTGAGTGGGGAAAATGAGAATTAATTTCAAAACCAAGTTTGAGATTTAATGATGAAGCCAGACTTCTTAGTTCCTATCCAAAGGCAGTGAGTGCTGGGCAGCTTGAAGTACCAGGCATCAGGTGACCACAGGGAAGTCAGAGGGCACATCTGAGTCTGGCCTGAGACAACAGAGTACACAAGCAAACAGACTGGACTTTGAAAGGCAGTGGGAAGTAAAATCAAGATCCTAGCTGACCCCTTGCTCAGAGGTCTTATTGAGGTATAGTAGCAAACCACGCCTGCCATGCAAGGCCCAGCCCTGGGCCTGAGGCAATGCCTAAGCTCCCCATCCCTCCAGGGCTCCACCCACTCCCATGAGCTCCAGCCCAGCCCCTCATCTTGGCTCCTTCCTCTCTGCCCACACCTCAGTTCACATGTTTACTCCAGCAGGGCGTATGGCAACTGTGAAAGCTCAGTAACACATTCAAAGAATAAATACTTCACACTTTGAGAACATATTTATTGAGCATCTACTCTGCTCCTAGTACTGCTGGATGGAAGTACAAATATAAAATCTCTGGCTTCAAGAAACATGTACTCGTATGTACGCTCTGGGATACCAATCTTCTTGTACTGAATTTTAATCCTCTTATGTATCTATTCTGAGTCAGCCTACATCATAAATTCTGGGAGCTCCAAATCTGATTTCCTCTTTTTTCTAAACTTACTTCTTTGAGTTTTGTTCCTGGTTATAAAAATTAGAGGATTACTTTTGTGGTTTGAATGAGCAGCCTAATACAAAGACCACAAACTTTAGACTGAGAAGAGTTTTTACTGGAGATTTAGAAAATGTGTGAGTCATTTGCATTTTTTTCTTCTGGGAATTCTCTAGATGGATTCTCAAAACATGCAAACACCAACCATAAAACAGAAACTGATGTAGGCTAGTTTATTGTTCACAATACACAGAGACACATATACACGTGTTTATTTTTAGATTTTTCAAGTTCTATTCATGTGATCTTCAAGTTCTATTCGCATGATTTTTTAAAATTTTTTTTAAGTTGAAAGAGAACCCATGGACTCAAATAAATTTCTCTTCCTGAGCAGCACTGAAATTATCCTTTACAAAAAGCAGAGCCACATGTCCAATCTATATTGTTCTTTGAAAACATTTAATTCTGCAAGAGATAGCTCATGAAATGGTTTCAGATTTTCTTTCAGGAAGTGAGTGTTAAGACAAAGCTGAGTAGATAACGTTCCTCAGCAGAAGATCTGTGCCCCATAAACAGAAATGGAGCACTGGGCCAAAGTCTTATGCTGAAGTGCGGATGCAGGTGCTGGTCAATAATATAAGGACTGAAGGCAGATAAGGAGGCTCTCAAGGACTCAAAAAAGATCAGAAGGAGACCCTGTGCAGCTCAGCTGAGCAGGAGAGTCTCATTGTCCTGTGTTGAAGGCCCTTAGCACTTATTGACTTATTTTCATGAAAGAAGGAGCTACTGAAACACCAGCTCCTGGGCCACTTGCCCCTGGCCATTTCCATTAAGCTGCATTTAGTACTTATTTTACCCAAAGCCCCTTTGATTATCACTTAAGTCTTTTTCTCTACCAGCATTTCCAGAACTAAATTAGAAACCATCCAAAGAGGCTTATTTCACAAATGAAATGAAAGTGGGAGTGCTTTGTTTATATAAGACCAAACATTTCTCTGTTTTCTGTCTAGCAGTAGGTTATTGGCCCATAAAAAACAAGCAAGTTTTCTGAAATGAGTCTCTGAGTGTTTCCCTGTGAAGGCCCACTGCACCTGTCCCATAGAAATCAAATGACCTTGAAGGGGCCATCGTGCCTCCAGCAGTCTCCCTTCCCATCGTGCCTATCACCTCATCTCAGGAGAGACTCGGAGCCTTGATGAGCTTCCTTCCCTCAGCATCCAGTTAACTCACCTTGTCCCCCAGGGGGACAGAATGCTTTCTGCTTCATGGAGTCCCTTTGGCACCTACCGGCCGACTCCTGTTTTGCATCACCAGAGTCTGCTGAACTTTATCCGAGATGATACAGATGTAATTAAACCTGAATTTTACTCTCTCCTTGTGACAACTCCACGGACAATTAATGATGATAAAAGAGCCTGCCAGCTGCTGCCTGACATACCAATGTGAGCTCCCAACTCCGATGAAGATGGAGGGTGAAGGGCAGGGCCCTCTGGCTCCATTTCAATTTGTCTTTTATCTCACACTAGCTTAAAAGTAGCACTTACTTCAGGGAAATTTAGATTCTTCTTCTCCCCTCTAAGAAACACCACCGGACAATTGAAGGTAATGTAATGTCTGTGAAATAAATAAGAACGCTTCTGGGAAGAGTAATTTAAGCTTTATTACCAGGACATTAGATTTAAGCTGACCGCCAGAGCGGCGGTCTGTGCTGGCCATCCTGACCCCCAGGAAAAGACAGGCCCGCCCCAGGGGCTCTGCCACAGGAGGATCTGTGGCGCCTCGTGGCTTTTCCACAAGATGCGGCTTCACTACAAACTAACTCTGGTTACCCTTGTCCCTTTCTCCCTGAACTCTAGGTTAAACCACAGCTACAGCCTGGTGCCATGAAATGTCTAGAGGGAGAATAAGGTTTGAGAGAGGCAAAGGCTAGAGTGGGAATGAGTAGAGAGTAAAGAATCCAAACCAGGAAGAGGAGATGTGTAAGAGGTGAATTCAACGCTCACACCTCAAACCCAAACTCTGAGACTCTACTCTGCAGCAACAGCCCAGGAAAGCTGGCCTGCGTCGCTTTCTGTTTTATGGTTAGTGTTTCATGTTTTGAGAATCCACGTAGAGAATTCCCACAAGAAAAAATGCAAATGACTCACAAACATATGAAATAAATGTTCAACATCATTTGTAATCGAAGAAATGCAAAAACAAAACAAGAAAACGTTTTCACCTATCAAATTAATGGGGATTAAAAGGAATTCAAACACTCAACAGGACTGGTGAGATGGCTTATCTCTCCCTGTAGAAGTAATTGGTACACCCGGTCTTCTAAATACGTACTGTTTGTCATGATATACCAATTATGGCCAGACTGTATCTCAAGTAAACGTTTTTATTTTTTAAAAAAGGGTAATAAATGAAAAAAGAGACAAAATAAATGTCACAGGACTGTCCTGCTACAATGCTGTATATGGTTTGATTTCTGAATTTCTATTTAAATATATGTAACTGTTTATTCATTTTTTAATTTTTTTATTTTTAATTCTTTTTCCATATTCTGTAGACGTAAACTTTAACATATCAATACTTCCTGGAAAATACATGCTCCATCTTATGCTTAATATGTTTGATATTCAGATAAATAGAGAGGTTAAACCCAACTGCATACGTTGTAGAGCAATAATGAGCTTCTCTTCTGGAGGGTTAACAACCTAACTTTGCAGACCAAAAATTAGAGAAAAGGAAGGGCTGCAAGGACAGCGAACATTTTGTCCCTAGCCTTTCAAGGTCACTGAGGACTCTGGACATAGGAAAACCTATACTGTAACATCATTTAACTCAGTTGTGTTCCAAATTTTCTGATCAAGGAGACTATGGAATGTGATCAATGATGTAATGTGTTCCTAAAGAGAGAGTCACATGGACAGAAAACATTCTCTCAGGCTTTCACAGAGAGCAAATTGGTCAAGCAATGGCCATGACTCATTCACATGGCTGACACTGACAAAGGATCTACAGAGTGTGGTATAGGGTTTGGGGATAAGTCCTGAGGGGCCTTGACTGACCTTGTCAGATACAAAAGTAACATTTCATGAGGTCTTGCTTTATCTTGGTCTTAAGCATTCAGCAGAAAAGTGTAAAAATGAGGTATATAAAGTGAAGCCATGTTAATATGCTAAACTGTGGAAGACTCAAGTAAATAGATTCAGATGTTGCCAGTCCTGTGAATAACCCACTACTATTGTGGACTATTGAACTATATTGGAATATTTTGCTGAATTCATGCACCTACAATATTTGGATGGCAATGGAATACCCATCTCTGACAAAACTAAACAAAAAAAGGAGATATAAATGAAGGACCATTTTGTATCTTTACATTCAAAATAGGATAGATATACAGCTAATTTCTCTTAATTCAATGAATAGAAAGAATGTACTAATAATGTTTGGACAGGATATCATGTCTGCATCCTGTGCTATGAATGACTACTACAAAGACAACAATATGCAATGTATTAATTGTTGTAACTCTCCTACCAACTTGTTTTGAAGCTGTCTTATTGCAATTTTTCTCCATAAAATTAATAAAATAAATAAATAAATGAAAAAGAAGTAATTGGTACAAGGGCTGGAGAAATAGCTCAGTACAATAAGCACTTCCCTGGCAAGTGCAGGGTCCTGAGTTCAATCCCCACTACCAGAGAAAAAAAGAAGTAGTTAGTACAGTCTTTCTCTTGGAAATAGAGAGAAAAAAATCTCTATTTATTTTATTTTATTTTATTATTTTGGGGGGAACTGGGGATTGAACTCAGGCACTTACACTTGCCAGGCAAGTGCTTATTCTACTGAGCCATCTCCCCAGCGCTGAGAGCAAAAATCTTAAAACCACACAGATTTATTGATCCATTAATTCCTCTCCTAAGGACCTACCCAAAAAACATTAAGTGGCAGTTCAAGAAAGACATGGGTGTAGTTTCATAGGATGGTATTTACACCTAGCAGAACTACAGAAATAAAATATGACTTTGTGATAAATTATATATCCTAATTATAAAATACATAAATAAATGTAAAAAAACAAGATTTTAACATTTCCTGACTACTTATTTCTACTTAGTGAATTTATATATTTTAAAATCATTGCTAGTTGCATCATACTTATAAAGTGATCCAAATTTTTTAATTAGGAGAGAGGTATAACAAAATATTAAGAAATTATTTCTATGTAGATGATTTTAGCAGATTTGTTTTTCGTACTTTCCAAACTTCTCTACAATGAACATATGGTAATTTAAAAAATATAAACAGCAGTATTTTTAAGCATGTCCATAAAAGATTAAGATTATTTTTGTGGGGATTGGCTTTATAAACAACCAACTCCAAATTCTATTGGCTTAAAAATTAAGGGTTTGTTACTTAACCATCTTGCACATCCACTGAAAGTCAGCCAAGGACTCAATGCCACATTACCTCACTGAGGAACCAAAGCTAAGGGACGTCTGGGGCATCACTGGTCCACAGAGATATATGTAAGGGAAGTATGGGGATTATACACTGGCTCTAAATGGTCCTTGCTCAGATTTAATGCAATTTCCACTGACATGTCACCATCCAAATCCCCTGTGCAGTCAAGCATTTCACTGAGCTTACTCTGAAAAGTACCATATTAATGTAAATATGAATAACAAAAATAGAGAGCAATGTTGCCTGTGCATTAAGTCAATTCACATTTTTCTTTGACAACACATTTAAAAATAAAAGTTAATTATATGGAATGTTAGCTTGTAGCATGCACTGACAGATCTCTCCAAGAGAGGCAGTTAATTGAAGAAAATCTGACCCTCAAATCAGAACTCTCAGGTTAATCATCGAATCTTTTTTTAATCACCTGCTATATCTAACTTGTCACCAAATCTTGTAGATTGTAAATTTCCTAAATGCCCGCTTGACTCAATCTTTCCTCTCCACCTCAGTTACTGTGTTCAGGGCTTCATCACCCTTTCCCTTGTATCTTTTTTCAGACTTCCTTCTCCAAACCATTTTCTACACTGACACCAAAATATGCAATCCTTCCCTTAAAATCTCACAGAGACCTTCTATTACCTGAAGGAAAAGTTTAGACAGAAAATGGAAAGTTCTCTTCCCTGTGGTCCTGGGCTAGACTACCTAGGCATCGCCAAAATGTGTTCAGTGGAAATGTTATATTGGGAGATGGTGTGTACCATGGGCCAGCAAATTGGAAAAACTTACTTTAAACCCTGTTTCTTTTCCCCAGAGATTGTAAGCATTAATATTCAAATGAAGTGATTAGGTAAATCTTAGGATTTAGTACCCCCTTTCCTTTTCTCCCTTGACTATATCCCTACCTGTGTGACCTCACACAACTCCTCCGCTTCCTCTCTCCCTCCTCTGCCTCTCCCCTGGTGAACCACTGGCCTCCACTCTGTTCTCTATACAAGAGACTCTCCCAACTCCCTCTTTCTGGGTTGGTCTTCAGCCAAAAATCTACCTATTTTCAGTCTTGCTCTTTCAGGCATTTACTCAAAGGCTTTTGATGACATCTTTAACCTCCCACCCCAACTCCCCACAGTGCCTTCCTTAACACTTCCAACAGGCCTTTCCATCTTCTTTTTCTCCATAGTGCATAACGTTCATGTTTAAAGAACTATGTATTTCAAATTGGTGTTTTGTTTATTGTCTGTGTTTCACAGTAAGCTCCCTAAGGGCCAGAATCAAATCTATGCAGTTCATTACTGTATCTCCAGTGCCTACAATAATGCCTGACACATGAGGGACATTTGAAACATACTTATTAAACAAAAGGACGAATGACAAATGAATGAAATCACACTTCCCAAAACTGTTCTAGTACAGATTCCTTTGCTGTGGGGGACTCCACAGAACTGGTTATGACCAAGCACCTTCATCCTTGCTACTCATCTTGCCCACTAAAGAGGCCCTGACTCTGCCCACGTGGCCCCTCCTCTCTCCTTTGCCAGTTCTTAAGAACCACTAAAGCAGATTGTGCAGTCTAGCCCTAACTTACCTTGGTTAGACATTTACATATAAAAGGTGAAAAATATTTCATTATACCTTCCTTGGAATTTCTCATGAAACCCACTTATTAAAAAATCACTCGCTAAATGTTAGCTATGTCCCAGGTGGTATATTAGGCTGATAGGGAAAAATGACTAATAGGACACAGGATCTGACCTCTGAGAAGACAGATGTAGAATCAGGTAGTTAGATAATTTTAAGTAGTAAGACAGAGATATGACTGAGTATTATGTAGATAAGTAGATTCACAGTCTAAAAAGATCAAAAAATGTTTTCCAAAGTCTTGGCCTTTAAGGTAAGACTTAAAGGCTAAGTATAAATTATACTGAAATCAGGCTTATAAGGATCTCAAACTGAAGGAAATGCAGTGCAGAGGCAGGGCACTGTGATGAGAAACTAGGAGCAATGTGGTTCAGTTGAAGGAAAGGAGGAAAGTCTTGGGAGAGGAGACCAGGGGGCAGACTGCAGGAGTGAGACCTTGCAGGACCTGTAACCAACTTGCTACGGTGGTGGCTTACGCTCTTCTTTGTTCAGTGCAGGAGTGTCATCTCCAGAGAGAACTCAATGGAACAAGAACGCTATGTAGACATGAGATTGGCTGGCTGGTACCCAAAGGGTGATTGAAATATATGGCTAATGTTTAAATATTTTAAAAGTTGTTACAGTAAAGGCCACATGGCCATTAATCTCCCTCAAGATATCTCCTCTCACTTTGAATGTATTTATCCCATCTTTTTTGCTCATTTCAAAAGCAGTTCTGAAGGCCCGGTTTCATGAGTGTCTTCAAAAATAGAGTGAGTGCTGCCGCTGAGTGCCACAACCCAGCAGCAAGACAGCCTCATGAGAGCATCATTAGGCATCCTCATCTACCTCATTTACCAAATCTGGTACCATAAAACAGCTCGCTCTTCCCCAAAGCTTAAATAAGCATGAAAGGTAAATGTTTTGAACTGATTGATGATACTGAGATAGCCACAACAGCACACCTGAAGACACTCACAACAGAGGACTTCCAGAACTGCTTCAGAAAGTAGCGAGAATGATGGGGTGTGTGCAAAGCAAGGAAAAGCAATGGCAATGTGTCCCTTACGGTAATCCTTTTTTCTTTTTTAATTAAATATTCAGCATCTCTTTTAATCACAGTTTAGAAATGGTCTCTCACATCCACCCTCCACGTAAGCTGGGCTGCCGTCCTTCCTATTCAGCTACCCAGTGTACTGGGGAAGGGACTCGGGCTCATATGTAGAGCTACCAGTGTTGCGCTTGCTGATGTCACAGCTGAGGTCACTCACACTGGTGCTAGTGATGCTCAGAATGTGAGCAGGAAAGGAAGGTGGCAGTGAAGTTCTGCTTTCAGTCCTTCCACACTAGCTCTTCCAGAACCTCGTGTCTAATTGCCTCCCCTTCCCCGGATCATGCACATTGCATTATGGAGTACCTGCCATGTGCCAGGAAGTCAATCAACAACTGGTCCCATCCTAATTCCTTCTTCTCCTTGGCTGGTCCCCATTAAGTCACCTTCCCTTCCCTTTCTCTGTGTAAGTCTGTCTGCTTTACCTAGGCATGAGGTTCTTGAAATTGAGAATATTCTAGATATCTCTGTATCTTTCAGATACTCTGTACAAGACCTGACATACACTGGGTCTTTGATAGGTGTTTGATGAATTGAAAGTAATTGTTCAAGAGAGGTCAACCAGAGGTAACCATTAAAACTTGACCTCACCAAAATCTTTCATTTGAGTATGTGAATCTCTTACCTGAGCTGGACTGATTCTAAAATGGAGTGCTGAGTCTGGGAAATTGGAATTGCCATACTTCCATGACAAGGCAGCACAGCTGTAACATCGAGACATAATCTGATGCCTGATCACTAGTATGTGATGGTAGGAAATGTGCCCAGCCCGACAGACAGAAGAAAAACTGCAAAGAAAGCATTTAAGGCTATAAACAATTTTTCTTTATTCCTCATCTGGGTCCTGAGGCCTGTGATTTGGCTCCAATTTTTCATTTGTGGTTGTTTGTTTCAGATAATAAAACTGTTGCTTTAAAATAATGGAGACTATATTGAAGCTAAAAATAAATATCAAAAGACGGAAGTCCCTGAGTGGGAACAATTATTGCAAAAGGACCAGCCAAGCTCAAAACAGCTGTTAAGGGACCTGGAACAGACAAAAGGAGCCTGGCCTCTTGGCTGATGGGGTTATATGGGCAGGATGACAAACAGAAATAGAGAAAATGTTAAAGTACAGAAAGCACACAAAGCAATGGCATCTATGCTCCACTGTGAACATTGCTCTTATTGGATTATTATTGACCACTAACTACACACAATATTGTTAGGACACTTCAAAGAATGGGTAGAAAATTAGCATTTAACATGTGAGGGGGAAAATAAAAGGAAAAAGCAGAAGGAGAGCCTAGTTTTGATTTTCCAAAAGGAGTAACACTAGGGTCCAATTCACTGCTAGATATAATAAGTCCCCATCAGTAAGCAAATGTGAAGCAAGCCAAGCTGATATGGTTCTATTTCAGCACTGTGCTTATTTGTTCCCTGATGCATTCAGTGAAAGAAAGTGACAAAATTATTCCATGAATTCTGAGCACAATAGTCATAAGGGTGGTACAGTTGTATTAGAACTGCCTTTCCTGCATAAGCGCTGATCCTGGGCAATTCACAAACACAGCCTGTATTTATTTTTCAAGAGTGTCCTGTGTAAAGACAACTCTTTTAGAAGCATAGTCTCAATATACACACATTTTCCTCTTCCTGAATAAGTATTTCAATATTTATGCTAAAGGATGCATTCTAATCAGTAATTATTTGATCAATTATTTTTAAGTGTATAATAGTTTTTCTCATTATTAATTTATTTAATAAACACTTACTGAGCATCTATTATGTACCAGACATTCCACTAGATGCTTCCAGAAAAATGTCCGTTTCTATATTTAAAATATCTCAGGATCTGTTGGTAGTGTTAACAGGAAATGGACATGGACAATTAAACAAGATAAGCAATACAGACCTAGGAGATTGGCACTGATCCCAGCAGGATCCAGGCAAGGGCACGGATCACACAGGCTTCAGGGAGAGAAGTGAGATGGAGAGTGATAGAGGAACCCCTCAGCCAGATGGATTTGCTAGAACTCATAGAGAAAAAAAAAGAGACTTCCTATCATCTTCTTGTCATCAACAAAAACAAAAACTAATACTAGTCAATAACTAATTCTATGTCAAGCATTAAGCTAACTAGTTTGAACATTAGCTCTTGTGGAGGACCTGTGATTAACACATATAAAATGAAAGGATGCCCACATATGGCTGCAGTCAACATAAGGATCCCTCATCATCAAATGCCAGTGTTCGTCTCACTGAAACTTGTGAATGTGTCTAATGGTACAATATGGTTATATAACTGGGGTAAGGGGGTTCACACATGAGACTGGCAGATTTTAAGATAGAGTGCTGGATTATCCATATGCAGCCAGTGTGATCACAAAGACTTCAAGAACAGAAGAGCAAGTGCAGCAGCAGGGGCAAAGGAGGTATTCCAAGCGTATCACCCTCGAGTGATGTACCCCACACTGCTGACTTTGAAAATGGAGACACTTCTGATGGCCTCCGGTTAGCAAGAGACTGAGGGCCTCGGTCCTACCACACATGGAAGCCAACTCTGCCGACAGCCTGCATGAGTGGAGAGGAAAGGTTCCCCCGGAGCCCACCAACTATGAAGCTTCAGGTCACACACAAGACTCAGAGAAACCAGCCAAGCCCACTGGACTTGCATATAGATGATACCACATATTTGCACTGTTTTAAGCCACTGAATTTATGGCAAGTTGCTATGGAAATAATAGAAAATTAACACAATGGTATTATCTAATTGAGTGAGGAGATAAAAAAAATAAGTGACAAAATATTGCTGCTACATCTAGGGGCCAAGGGCTTTCCAAACTTCTCTTGAACTCCTATAAGCATGAAAAGTTGTTATTACTCTCTCCATTGCACAGATAAAGAAAGTGAAGCATGGGGATATTTAAGTAACTTAACCAGAGATACAGCTAACAAATAGTAGAAATGGGCTTTGAGCCCAGGCCGCAAGGTGCCAGCTCTCCTGTCCATGCCACGCTGCCCCAGGAGCTTCTTCTTCCCGTGGGTTTGTGCTGGATCTGGAGCTCTTCTTTGTGCATTATCGTAACTGATTCCTGAAAGAGCCTCCAAGGCACACAGGGCAGGAATCCTTCACACACTTTTTAGGCAGGACCCCCAATCTTGGCATAATTTAGGATCCAGGGTGGGAACACGAACTTTCCAGCTCCCAGCTCCACCCTCTGCTCCACCTTAGCATTCAGAGTAATACGCACTGCACACAGGAATGGGGAGCAGTCAAGCGCACCTGTGGCCTGCGGCCTGTGCTCACGCAGGCGCGGGAGCGGGCTGCTGTTACAGGAGAAAACCCTAATGAGCGCAGGGTGGGAAGCCGATGCTGTAAGTGCAGCCAAGCACTGTAGCTACCCTGCTGGAACCACATAAGCGGACTTTGCTCAACATAGGGTGACAATTATCAGTCAGTGATATAATCTGACTTTGGTGAAGACAGTCATGCCTCCAGCATCCTACAGAGCTGTGCTGAGATTCAGCCGTGTCACTTTAAATGCTTCCTTTCTGCTTGGTTATTTAATGTTCAATTTCTAGAGCCGTTTTGTGCCTAGAGCGTCTTTAAAACATAAAATCTCACCTATGAGAAGCCCCCAAAGAAATCTGCTTCATCTGTCGCACAACCCATCTACCAAGAGATCTTCCTGGAATGACTCCGTGGGCAGGAAGAGTGCTAGGCACTGGCAGTGAGGATAAGACCAGACAGGTTCAGCCGGGCGTGGTGGCGCATGCCTATAATCCCAGCACTCGGGAGGCTGAGGCAGGAGGATTGTTGTGAGTTCGAGACCAGCCTGAGCTACAAAGTGAGCTTAAGGCCAGCCTGAACTGTATAGTGAGACCCTGTCTCAAAAAGACAAAAAAAAAAAAAAAAAAAAAAAAAAAAAAAAAAAAAAAGACCAGACAGGTTCCTGCTTCCATGGGGCTTACGCTCTCTTGAAAAAGACAAAGAAAACGCGAGTTAGCAGATGAATAGAGTAGTTGTATTTGAAAGGTACAACCAAGGCAATAAAGAGAACCTAGATTCAGAGAGGGGCTGTGGGTCACTCCATGATGGGGCAGAAGTTCTGACCATGATGATTAGGAAGAGTAGAGTAATCACGCTTCTGCACTGCCCACTTAATAGAGTTTCTCATGAGGTAATCCACAGGAACTGGAGCCCGCAAGGTCTGGTCTTCATCTGTGGACAGATCGTCAGTAGGCAAAGCCCCTTGTCGCAGGGAGGTGCAATTAGAAGATGTAACGTAGTTCCTGTTCTGTTTCTCTGCCCCCTTGCCTTACGAATTTGAGCTGCTTACCTCACCTACCTCTGCCTCAGTTTCTTCATTGGATTGTACTGAGGGATGTAAATTACTGAAATGTTCAGCACACAGTTCATGTTCAGTAGATACAGAAGTGTTTGGACCATAGCTATATCTTGATAAATTTTAACTCTCTTAAGGATGGGCCTGCCCTGAAACACGAATCACACCCAGCGCTGGGTCTACAGTGTGCATTCTCACCACATCCCTTCCCCATAAAACAAAACCCCTTCTAAAATGATGAGCTGAACTGAGTCCCCCCAAATTATAAACTTAAATCCTACAAGTTATACACGGATATCCAAGTATCTTGGAATGTGACCTTACTGAGAAATAAGGCCATTGCAGATGTAACTAAGATGAGCTCAAACTTTAGTAGGACAGGTCCTAAATCCACTGTCACTCTGTCCTTATGAAAAGAGGGATATTTGGACACAGACAATGGCATACACAGAGGGGCAATGAGGTGAAAGGACACCACTCCCAAGCCTAGGAGAGGCTTCTGAAACACAGCCTTCCTCAGAAGGAACCAACCCTGCCAGAAACTCCCATCTGGTCTTCTGCTCTCCAAAACTGTGAAACAATAAACTTCTGCTGTCGACCCATCATCCTTGTGGCACTTGTTCTACCAGCACTCACCAATTAATGTATTTTTCCTAATGTGTACAGAGTCTGTGTTGCTCAATTCCAAGGCCCCAGGATCTAGCCACTGCCTGACACATAGCACACGCTTGACAAACATGCACGGAGTGAATAACAATGCGGTGTGGTAGAGCTCATATCCCCAACAAGATGTACCACACTAAAGGAATCTGGGGCCTCAAGGTAAGGCATTCAAATGCACAGAGAGAGTGCTGGGAGATATCTCAGTGGGACAACTGCCTGCCTGGCAAGCACAAGATCCTGAGTTCTATTCCTGGTAGAAAGAGAGAAAAAGAAAGAGAGAGAGGGAGAGACAGAGAGACAGAGAGAGAGAGAGAGACAGAGAGAGAGAGAGAGAGAAAGAAAGAAAGAAAGAAAGAAAGAAAGAAAGAAAGAAAGAAAGAAAGAAAGAAAGAAAGAAAGAAAAAGAAGAAGAGGGAAGGAAGGAAGGAAGGAAGGAAAGAAGGAAAAGTACATCAGAGAATAGGAGAGTCTGCCACTATGGAGGAGACTGTTTCTAATGGAGATGCAGAAAAATACTTGACACTGTGGTGGAAAGGAAGTCCTTGGAGCCTCAACTGGCAGGGAGCAGAAGACTCTTCAGAGACCTACCGCACTAGGTGACCACAGGCCTAGAAGGTCTGTGCCTAGAGAAGCTCCCTTACCACAATAGGTGGAATCAGCCGTCAGTCACTGGTGCGGCTGCTGGCAAGAAAGGGGCTCATCCCCACAGGCAAGCGAACCTGACAAGCCAACGTGGTAACAGAGAGCCTCAGAACTGTGCAGAGCACAGCCCACAGCTGGAAGGCAAGGGCACCCTGGTCTCAGGAACTCAGACACAGCAGGCTCTGTGGAGTGCAACCAACATCTAGAGAAAGGTGTGGAAGTTCAGGACCAGCCTCATATGGGAGTGGGGGTGCAAAATCCTGAGCCCATGGTTCAAAGAGAAACTTGAGATCTTTCCCCAAAAGAAGCTGAGAAGAGGACTAAGCTGGCAGCAATAGAGCAGTCAAACCACCCAATAGAGAGGTCTGGGGTCATGGGAGGTACAGAATGAGAAAGGAATCTTCAGCAAAGGACAGAAGGAATAGGAAGAGTTAAGGTCATAATTGTATAGCAAAAAGGAAGAAAGGGAAAAGAGGATTTTTGTAATTGAACTATTCTAATCGACTGCTGACTCTACACTGTTCAGATTCACCAGGTAATTGCTTGGTCCTCCATTTCATTTCATCTGTGTAGCCACAGCAAAAGCAGTCGTTGGAAGGGGGAAGGGTGGGCTTTAGAACTGATTAGGGGAAATCACTCCTTGCAGGCCTTAGGTTATGCTTGTTAAAAATGATGCCAGGAAAATCATAATTAAAATGGGAACATGGTGAATAACAAGAGCCCCTTTCCTTGAATGTGAAATAAATTTTAACAACTACCTTAGCTAAAGAACCCAACATCTTCGACCTTCCAATAAGGGTACGCAGAGTTTTCTATCAGAGTGAAATAGAAACTATAAATCAAGTAAGTGTTTCATATCTAGAGTCCAAGCCAGCTCCAGTGAGTAAAATTCCACTCTCTTACTGTCCTGTGTTTTTTCACTAGCTGGCTATCACACTTCCTTGACTCCAGCATTATATGAATCCTGTTTCTTCATCTTAAATCTGTGGAACTACCATGAAGAGCTGAAGTCTTGACTGCGGTGACACACTGTCCAAGATAAAGAAGCTGGTCAATAATAAATAAGCCTGTGTGCAAGACTCTATCAAGTGTATGTGGTGGAGACAGGATTGTAGAAAAGTGAGAAGGAAATAAGGGAGGAAGCTACTTTGGGAGAGAGTTGTGGGGTGTGTCTGTGAAGGAGGCAGGCTAGAATGAAGAAGCATTTGCTCAAAGGCTTTGAGGGGGAGAGCTAAAGTGGATGAACTCATTCTCCTGACTCAAGTGCGATCCTGAGCCTGAGTCGTGCCTGGCCTCCCCAAACTCAGCGTAGGGCCCAAGGACATCCTTCACTGAGGGAGAGCTCAGATCTCCAAAGACATATGCTGCTTCTAGAAACTTCAGGTAAATTTTTCTGGGGTGCTATTCACTAGCTGGAAGTACACTCACAGCTATTTGGCTGACTGAAACCCTCCTCCTGTTGAAAATATAAGAGAATCATCCCTCAGAGGTTTAGTTCAGAGCAAAATAAAATACGCTCTCATGGCCACAGTCACACTCCACAAACTCTCCAGAGACTCTTTGATCATCTTAATGGTCTTGCTGTACATGTGGAATGGCAGGGAATGGTGGGTGCAGCGTCACCAGCTCTGCGGCGGGAGCCATCTCAGGAGAACCTGGCTGCTTTCACAATCAGCAGAGAGGGCTTTGCTGACCCAACCCTGCATCGTCAGTGAGACAAGGCTGAGGGCTTCAGGGTCCCTCCTTGCCTTCTCTCAACTGAGTCTCACACTACAGGACATTTCACAGTGATAGGACTTGTAGGGAATTTTCAATTACTAAAGCCCACTCCTTAGTCTTTTCAGCAACCCTACTGCCCCTGTACTGGGACATCTTTTGCACCAGCTCACAGAAGTCTTGGAAAAAGTGATCCTGGAACTGTAAAAGGAGAATGGACAGCTCTCTACCATCATTCATGTGACCCTGGCTGTTTATCTCAATCAAATGTGTACTGAGGGCACTGGCAGATGCCATGGCCCTGCTGTCTACAAATGCCTGAGTCCAGTGTTTCTTAGTCCCTGTTTCTAGGGGAATCACTTGGGAAACATTTGAAAAGTGCCCACACCCAGGCCCTAGCCCAAAAGTGCTGGCTTGCTTGGTCTGGGGTGCCTTCCAGCCTGGCAGCTGTGGGTCCAACAGCTCCCCAGATGACCCTAACATCTGCCAGGGCAGAGGCTCAGGTCACAGGCTGTGCTCCAGGTCGGCTCATCATTGTCCACAAGAAACGATGATTGCAGGAATCTCACCTATGACTTGCCTGCTTGATTAGGTTGTCAGAGGGTAAATTTAAACCCAGAATCTGAAGGCCATTAGAAGTTACCTTCCATGAACCAGCTAGGATAAATACCAGCTACTTGTGCCAATTGATCTGGCTGAATGCATTTGTGGATCAGATACTGCGCAAAGTGCTTCTGTGTGCTTTAACCAGGTTCTGCATTTATTTTGCTTTCTCTCTGTTCTTTCAGATTTAGAAGATCTTGCTCGCTCTCTCTCTCTTGCTCTCTCTCTCTCTCTCTTTCTCCCTGTCACTTTCTCCCTTCTTTCTTTCCTATATGTTATGCATAATATAAAACAGTTATATATGACACATACAGAGATGCATTTACCTACAAATTTCATAATTCTTATGCACCACTAGCTAATCTCCAACATAGTGCCAAGGTCCAGTGTGATGAGAAGACAAGGGAAAAACACTTGCACAGAGACTGAACACACCTCAAGCCCTTCTCTTTCATGACTTTTCATCTCTTGATCAAGTTTCTATTATATTAGCCTAAGGATCTAACTCCTGTTAAATATTCAAGAAGCCCAAATAAAAGACCTTTCCTACTCTCTCTGCTCTGCCCTTTCAAGTGTTTAATTTCCACCAAGCTGTCAGGAAAAACACAATTATGAAACTTCCCAACCAGACTTCATAATTCTTGTGTCTGCCTGGAACCTTAGAGAAAGAAGAAAATTCAACTCCTACAAATGTTCCGAAGGCCAAAGACTTAGAAACACTAGAGCAGCTCTCAGGATCCAGCACTGTCCCTGCCTCTGTGTTCCTGCTCTACCCACTACCACTTCCACCAGCATTCCCTCTCCCAGTTCTGTCTGGGTCACTCTTCCCTATGAGCCTATAGCTGACCCAACATGTGTGACACATCTGTCCCTGTATCCCCGTCCTCCAACAGAGTGTGTACCTCATTATAGTCCAATGCAGTGAACCTTCCCAGGGGCTTTCCACTCACAAATCTTCTCTTCATCTTGAGCTGAGGAGTTCTATCACCCATGACACAGAGGAGGACGCTACAGTCCCACCTCCAAGCAGGTGAGGCCCTGGGGCACATTTTAGATCTGCAATAACTATCATATCCATGTTTCACACGGGACCCATTGGGCAGAATCCAGATAACTGCAGATCCTACTCACATAACAACCACTATATGATGTTAAAACTTAAACACACACAGCTGTTTCCAAGGTTTGGCCCTGGTAGAACACAACCGTAACGCTCACTAGCTATGTGACCTTAAGAAAATTACCAGACTTCTCTAAAGCTCAGTTGCCTCTTCTAGAAAATGAGCCCAACAGCAACACTGAGCTCCAGAAGTTGGTGTGATGACTAAATCAGGCGAAGTGCTCAGCTTGTTCCAGCATGTAGGAAATAGCTGATAAAAGCTAAAGACGGCTGCTGCCCCTGCTGCCACTTAAGATTCTGTCATGAGGAGCACGTCAAGTTACTCTCCCAACTGAATGGCCATTGTCTCCCTCTGTCAGGGAAGGAGCAGCAGCTATTAGCTTTTCTGAATAAATGTATTGAGACAGAATTCATACGTCATACCATGTGCCCATTTAAAGTGTCCAGCTCAATCATTTTCAGTATATTCAACCATCATTACAATCAATTTTAAACCAAATTTGGAATTTAGAAACCAGCTCAGAACCAAACCTGGGACCAATTCTGAGAAATTTTTCATCACCCCAAAAGGAAAGCCTGGATCCTCAGCTATCAATCACCATTTGCCCTGAGCCCTGGCTCTATGTAAACCTTGGCAACCACAAACTTGCATTCTATGTATTCTGAACATTTCATATAATAGAATCAATGGTGCATTGCCTTTTGGACTAACTTCTTCCACTTAGCATAATGTTTTCAAAGTTCATCTAGATTTAGCAACTATCGATACTTCACTTCATTTTACTGCCAGGAATTGCTTCATTGCATTAGACTTCAATTTCTTTACTCATTCATTAATTGATGAATATTTGGGTTGGTTCTGTTTTCTGGTTATCATGATTAATGCTGCTCTGAGCATCTATGTATAAGTGTTTGTGGAGACATGACTTTTTACTTCCCTTGAGTGTGTACATTAGCAGCAGAACTGCTGGTTTAAATGATAACTCTGATTTAAGTTCATTAAGGAGCTGTCAGTTTGTTTTCAAAGGCATTAGATATATGCATCTAAGTTGCCTGGAATAAGTCATTAAGCTTTACTAAGCCTCAGTTTCCCTATTTTCCAAATGAGGACATTATATCTCAAAAGAGATATTGTACATATATATATACTACTGTCTGACCTGAGGTGCTTCAGGGACAGGTATTCTGCTGTCCATACATATGGTTCTCTGTCTCTTCTGGCTTTTCCAGTTGAACTGGAAAGGAAGGACTGCATCACTGAAGATAGAAGCACAGCCCTATGGCGGTATGGGTAGGGAAAACAAGAATGCAAGACCATATTACCTTCCTGAGTTGTGTCATTAGTCTCTAAACTCAAGAAAAACATAAAATAAACTATTCTCAAGTATGTATATATTCTCTTTGCTATTACAAAATGGACTTTTGCCCAGAAACCACAACAAGTAGAGAAGAAATCAATAATCTATGTTTTATATGCTAATGTAATTTGGTGGAAAATGTTCTCCAATGGGCTCTGTTAGAACAACAGTGTCCCGATTGCCCGAGTTTCTTACAGACCCCATCTCCTGAAGGGCCTGAAAAAGCAAAACTCAGCAAAACCATTGTCTTCTCAAGCCTACGCAAAATGTGAGCCTGTCCCATCATGCCAGAGCCCTCATTAGCATCTGTTTCTGGCAGAAACACTGACGGTCCATCAGTCCCAAATAAACAATAACATAGCTCTGCAAAAAGAGAGTGTTGGTACTTAGGGGAGTTGTTATTTAGGGTAAAAAATATCCCTTGGGCAGATACACTTCAACATAGAAGTTAGTTTCAGAGTTACTTTGCAAAACCTGGAGGAAGAAGAAAAGACAAGGGAAGCCAGAAAAAGTTGTGCATGCAACTTTTGACAGTGTTAAGGAATATTTTTGCTTTGGGGGCAGTAGGGAGGGAATGTAGAGAGACCTCTTCTAGCATTTGGAAAAAAATAGAAGAATTTCCATCTGTAGCTGCCAACGTGGTAATAAGACCACGCTAAAGACTGAATGCAGGTAGGCTGCTCCATAGCTACAGGCCCCGGTATATGGGGGGCGGGGCACAGTCGGAAATGAGGCAACGCCCAGGCCTTCTCGCTGTGGGCCCCAGCTTGTGCCTCCCTCTGCAGTAATGCTAATTATGGGACAAGAAAAACCAATCTACTTCTTTCCTGGAAACATTAATCGAACCTATCAACAATGCATAAGAGAGAACAAGGAGGAAGAGAGAGGAAGGGAGGGAGGAGAAAGGAAAGAAGAAACAGGGAAGAGAGAAGGAAGCAGGGAGGGAGGAAAGGAAGGAAACAGGGAGGCAGGGAGGGAAACAGGGAAGGAAGGAAGAAGGAAGGGAGGGAGGGAGAATGGATTTTAATTGGGGGTTTCATTAAAGATTTAAAGAAAATATGTATTCAGTGTGCTATTAGCTATGAGAAGGTTAATAGGAAACATGCTGACTAAGTAATTAAAGGCCACTTGAAATCTTTAATTGGGAAGGGGAGCACGTAACTGGGAGGACGCCTACCCAACTGTAAAGTACCCAGTTGTAACCAGGCAAAAATACATAGATATCCAGGTCCCCCTAAGATGTGACTCTGCTATTTCTGAGGTCAAATGTTATAAAGGGCAAGGGTGCCACAGAGTCCTTCAGTTACTAAAGTGCTACAATTACCTCATAGGAGCCAGGTCTTGGGAAGTCTGGACCCCAGAAAACACTACCAAGGAGGTACAGGAGCTAGAGATAAGGTATCTGACATTAGAACCCCAGAGGAAGGATGGCGGTCTTTGAATGAAATTAGGGTAGGAAAGGGCATGAGATGGGGAGAAGGCCTCAATCCTCTGGATTTCAAACTGTAAAACTTTCTCTGAATCTAAACTGCTCCATGTAGTTACTGAGACGTTGTTCAGCTGTTCCCTTCCCAGGCCAGCCTGCTCTGTGCAGAGGCCTCATACCATGGCTGGAGCTCACCAAATCCTGAGCCTTTTGTTGCCGTTCCATGAGTTTACACAGCTTGCTACAATCACCTCCTCATAAAACTGTCTGCATCTTCATCACCCCTGCCAGCCTACAAGTCCCCAGAAGGCAAGAAAAGGAATGTCTTGCTCCTGGTATGTCTCGGGAACAGCAAAATGTGGGGCAAGTGTAGGGTCCTCCGACTGTGCCAACCTGGATTGGAGTTTTTAGATGGATAAGCAAAATGGAGCTCCAACCCATGAGTGGGGTGTGCCAGCTGAGGGCCACCAGGTCACTCATGTACCCAGGGGGCGAGGGGGCGCAGGAGGATCAGCCCTGTGGAAAACCATCTCAAGGACAAGATTTGGCCCCTCACCAGTCAATCCTCATCGGACTCATTGCTTTCAGAATCCGTGGCTTCTTATTCTTAGACCAAAGAAGCTTTTAAGTCGCTACTGTTAAAAAGTTAAAGCCCTTTCCGGTGATAAAATATTATTACTAATTTAGGAGCAAACATCCCAAGTGTGAATCAATAAAAGAACAAAAACAGCTCTGAATTCAAATCCCAGCTTTGCTATCAGCTAGCAAAGAGGTAAATCACTTCATCTCTCTGCACCTTGATTTTCTGATCTGTAAAATGGCAACAATAAGAATAGCTGCCTTTGTGGCACTGTGCTGATTAGATTAAGACTGCAAGGCATATATTTGGTGTTCTCCTAAGCGATACTATCTAGTGATAGATGTGTGTATATGACAACGTTTCAGCAGCATTTAGCATTGTGGTTCTCAAATATTTACTAACTTTACTCCTGTTGTGTCAAGTAAGATAAAGACAAGCTGCACTTCTTGCTCTCAGGGAAGCCACAGCAAATTAAATTAAACAGGTCCAGGACTGGCTGTAGCACAGAAAGGTGAAGACACTTGCCAGGGGCCTGAGGGTGGCAGAATTGGGACAAAAATACAGATCTGGTTATTTCCAGATGCCACGTTTTCTCATGGCTCACATTTCTGGAGAGGACAAATGAGCATCATGTTACCTTCTGTGCCCCTCTGTGGAAAGGAAGAGAAAAACCAGTGCTACTGTCCTCAGAAGGAAAGCAGGCTGCTTCCCACTGCGGTTGCATTAAGGGTTACTACAGAAAGAAAAGAGGCCAAAAAAAAAAGAAAAAGTTCAAATGAGTCTTATTTAATAGGCTGTCTCACGGATCAGGCAGAGCAGAAAACCTCAACCAAGGAGGATGAGTTACTAATCTGAAATAAGAGAAGGAAATTTAGAGGGACATCCTTCTTTTCCCCTATATTTCAGCGACTCCTCTTCCCAAAAGAGCAGCCTATTGCGAAAACTGATTTACACAATGCTAGGGAATAAATTATATGCATGAGAAACAAAACCATATTTTAACAGTTCATCTTCAGCTTCAATCTGTCTCCCATTGAAAAGCAGATTCTGGCAGCCCTCTGGGTTCAGGGAGAGCTATTCAGACATGGGTTTGGGGCTAACAATTCCTCAACATTAAAAAACAAAAACTGTGGAGAGGAACCTCGAGGAAAGGCCCAGCCTAGATTGCCCTTGATGAACAAGGCTGATAGGCAGGTGCTTGGCATGTGTTCTTTCACTCTGCGTCACAAACTCATCATGAGTGCTGCTTTGTACTTTTTACATGAGTAGCCTCAGAAGGGGAAATGATTTTCTGGAGATGAAATGAACACTTACAAAGGCAATCATGAAAATGGGTCTATAGGGTATATACTTTTTAGGGGGAGAATGACTAGGCACAGAACTTGGCAGAAACAGAACAGGAGACCGTATTCTCTTAGCAAAAATGTGAAGGAATGGAGAGGTAGTGGTGTATTTCTAAAAGGTAAGGCTAGGACTGTATACAGGTCTAGCCAAGGCAGCGCTCTGCAAAGATGGAAGGGCATGATGGGTTATGTCAGGCCTACATCAGAATTTTACCAAAGACAAAACTGAGGTGAGGCAGAGACTGACCAGGAGCAGAGGGCCTCAGCTTTAGCCCCATCTCCATCACATGCTTGTTCTTTGATCCCCAAACAAGTCACCAAATCTCCCTAGATTTTCCATTTTCTCTCCTGCAAAGGAGCAACCTAGATCTCACAGAAAGAATGAATCAATACCATTGAAAGTGACTCAGAAAAGGCGTGGGGTCCTCAGGATTCTGGTCTGTGCGGAGGCTTCCCCATTGTTCTCAGACCTGTCTCCACTCAGCCTGAGGCCCCATCCTGCTCAGGGAACCTGATCCATGCTCTGGCCTTGTTTGCATCTCTGTGTTTAGCCTCCTTTCACAGTGGGACTTGACCAAGTTCTTTCCTTTCCTTGACAACAGAGATACTGAACGGAGAGGAGCGCAGACACTTACACTGTAGAGCTAATTGTCAAGTGACCCTGCTTTAGCCCTGGCTCTATGGCATCATTGTCATCTTTTGATCATGTCCTTATCCTTAAATGAGGGGGCTGCACCAATGATCCGTAAGGTCCCTTCCGGCTCCAGGGCTCTGTGATCTCTTGGAAGCTTCCCTCCTGAGGTGCTGGAACAGCTCAGCGTTCTCCTACTTTTTATTGCCCAATTAGCAGCATTTATCCAATATTTTTTGTCAGGTGTGCACTTCTGTTCCAGGCATTCTGAGCCAATTCTTCAAATCAGACTTCCTTGGAAGACTCAAATGTTTTAACAGTCTTCAAACATATGACATCAAGCATGCCATTTCCCTTCATCTACCAACTTTGCACTACAAGCTTTGTACTTTTATCAAAAGAGAGAGAGAAGTACTGAGTCCATCTGGCATGATTTGCTTTGAATAAAAGCCCATCTGCTTATTATTTCTAATTTCATTGTCCTCTAGAATGTTTACAGAAGCTTCTTTCAATATTTATCACTCTGTGTTTCTAATTACTGCTCTGGACCATCCACACAGACTTCATGAGGTAGCAGGCTGGGCTATAGGTGCCTGTCTCCTTTTCATCTCCATCAGCCTTTCCTCTGGAGGCGCACTGTGGCCCTCGGCCGTCATTACAGAGCCCTGTGCAATGCAGCAGAGGCAGATTCTGACAATCATTTCCTTTGTCGTGAGTCTCCCAGGAGGTTTGTGAAGCTGCCTCAGATGAATTTTTGCCTGCCTCGACACCATTATCGTCACAGGCAGGACAGAGATAATTACCTGATTTATTATCCTGAAGCTGGCTTCCTCCTGGGGCCCAGAGATCACTGAAAACAGAAGGTTCACCCCTGTCTTCAGGAGTCCTGAAAAGATGGGTAAAAGGTTCACATTACCCACACGATGGTGTCCTCGGAAGGCAAGGAATGGGAGGGGCTCTGCAGGGGAAACATTTCCAGCTTAGCCCTTTACAAAACACCTTCCAAAATCCAAGGTGTTAAAAATGTTCAAAAATTAAACTCCCACTCCCCAAGAGAGTGTCCATTTCTGATTTCTCCAGGTCCCTCTGAGACTCCCCACATTCACATAAGCCCTGCTCCTCCCTCTTGGTAGCACCTTCATTCACGCCTTCCCATCTGCCCCTGATTTCCAGCCCCACCCCCACGGTCCAGTCTCAGCCGCATGCTGCAAGGTGTCTATTCCTATGGGACGCCTGGGCTTTGGTCTCTTTCCCAACCCTGCCCATCATGCACATGACTCCATAAAAAGACACTAGAATACATCCGGATGGCAGCATTTCCGTGCAACCTGCTCTCAGGGTGCCCCTGGCCTGCAGAAGCACTCTCAAGCCTCACAGCTCGCGGTGCATCCTACTTCTTTCCCCAGAATTTTCCTTCCAGGCAGACAGGGGTCCTTGGATGCTGTACTTTTGCCAGGCATACAAAAATGTTGAAAAAGGAAATAAGACATAATTTGAGATGAATTCTCATGGCAGACACCTAGGAGCTGAGGAGTTACTTTTCACAGGAAGTGTTGGAGTCTACTTGATTCTGATACCCTCCCCCCAAACCTTGGAAAAACATTCCATTGTATAATATCCCGGGTAAGTGCTGCACTCTACCCCAGTGATTCAAAAAAAATGGCTATTATAAAAAATAATAATAATGGGAAACAAACATTTCATAAGCGGGGCAGTGAGAATGGCTTGGAAAGACAGGCTGTGGAATCAAGTACAGTGAGATCAAATCCCAGCTCAGAGACTCATGAAAGCTGTAACATTTCTAAGACTGCTTTCTCATCTATTAAGCCAAGTGAACACACACACACACACACACACACACACAGAGCCCCACCTTGCAGAGTTAGTGTGAGAATAACCAGTAATGCATATGGAGTTCCAGTACACGTAGATCTTGGTGTTTAGCCTTTTGGTTGTGGCTGCCACCTCCAGCCCTAATTCCAACCTCAGGGCTCCCCCCTCCCCGGGGCTCCACTCTCCGCAGATTACCAGTGTTGCTCTCCCAGGTGTTATGGTCCTGCTCTGAATTCCTTCTGGTACTGGAGGGTGCAGAGGGAAGTAGCATGAGGTCAGCCCAGTGATCACAGCTCTTCCTCCACAGATCAAAGGTCTTCGTATGTTTTCCCTTGAGATTCGCCCAGCTTGTCGCTCAGCTGCCCCTGCACTTGGAGTCACATGGAGTGGGCAGGACATTGCTTCTTTCAAGGGGACAACACCCCCCTTGTCTTTCACAGTGACCCGCTATAGTTATAGGCTCCCCAAGAGTGAGTACAAACTGACTCTGGACAAGAGCAACGCATCACAGGCAGAGAAGAAGGACAGTCCAGGCAGGTTAGCCTCAACCGGAGCTCTGGAGTCAGTCTGCAAGCAGTTGCCTCTGCCATGTAGCTTGGCAATTTTGTCCATGTTGCTTCTCTGGGCTTGGTATTGAAACAGTACTCCTGGGGTTGTTATGAAGATTTAAAAAGTTAATGTACACAGAGCACATAGAATACTGCTTGGCCCTTAGGAAGTGCTCAGTAAGTGTAGCTGGTACATTAATGAATGAAGTCCTCCACAACAAAGTTACGAGCACCTGATAATCAGGCTGATGGAGAAGCAGCTCCCTATGTGCCAGAGCCCTCCTCAGATCACACCATTTACACCTTCATGTTCACTCATGCACATCACAAAGAGAGAGAGAGAGAGAGAGAGAGAGAGAGAGAGAGAGAGAGAGAGAGAGAGAGAGAAGCAGTAATCCTAGGCAAGAAAAGACTAATTCAGTAACAACAGAGAGTACAGAGAAAGGAGCAACACAGGAAATGACACTGGGAAGGTGAGTCAGTGCCAGACCACAAAAATATTTTTACTTGGCTAAATCTTTTAGATTTTACTCTAGGGAGAAAGAAGAAGCCATGAATGGTTCTAAACAGGAGTATAATATAGTAGTTTGGTTTAGACAAAAGTAAAAACATTTTCTGATGGAAGAGGGTGATACAAATAGAGACCTTGTACTTATCAGCCTTGATTTGTAATAATCCATATGAGAGATGGTCTGAACTTGAATTTAGGATCTATCAGTAGGATCAGAAGAAATGAAGTCATTTCTAAACCAGTTAGGGGGACTAGAGGAAGAAAAGACTTAGGTGGGTGTATCCCAGATGTATAGAAAGTCAAGCTTCAGTTGAGGACTTAGAAATCCTAACAAGAAGGCCAGGGAGATAGCTCAGTGGTCTAAGTATCTGCCTGACAAGTGCAAGGACCTTGATCCCAAGTACTACCAGGTACACCAAACTAGCCACTGAAAGCAAGGGCAGTGGTGCATACCTATAATCCCAGCACTGGAGAGGCTGAAACAGGAAGATCACTCAGTCCAAGCTGCATAAAAAGATCCTATACCAAATACATAAATTTTAAAAAACTTCTAACAATATTTGGCTTTCTGTGACACTTTTTCGTGTGGATATGATAGGTATGCCTCCTTTGAAGACAAGGCTTAAATAATACCAGATGGGTAATAAATAAATAATTTCTACCCTCTTAAGCATCCAATGGACAAATTTTTCATGTAACAATAGCTTTGTACTCAATCAAAGCATCCACTACTCCAATTCAGTCTCCTGGAATATACAACCTGGCCTAAGAAGACCATACAATAGAGGGAGAAACATATTCAGTAGAGGACAAATTTCTGTGGCCCAGGTGGAGAACTGTGATCAGAAGAATACTGAAGAGATGGCGTTAAGTCAGGAAACTACCAGAGGAAACAGACTGTAGCAGCCTGGAGGACCACCGCTAATGAGGACCATGGTCAGACCACAAAGGACAATGCCTGGGAGTTGGTCCCATTTGAAATTCTTCATTACAATTTTCAATGAAAAATAGATCAACATTAGTTAATTTCTCATCTAAGTCATTCTGGATCATTCAAGGTTTGTTTTTTTTTTTTTGTTTTGTTTTAATTGGGCTCCAGAAAAGTCCATTGAAGAAAATGGAAGATGAGGAACTGGGAACACTGAGGAGCAGGCTCTGCACTGGAAGCAGTAGGGAGCCACCGAAGCTTTGTTTTTTTTTTTATTTTATTTTATTGAGAAACAAATAGCAATAAGAGAGATTCAACGCTGATTAATAAGACAGTTTCAATAATAATTAACTTATACATTGTTATCTTCTTAGTGGTTATCCATACAGGATATCCTGTCCAAATACTATTAGTACAAATTTTCTTCTCATTGATTTAAGCAAAAGTAGGTGTATATCTATCCTAACTATACTATATATACAGATACAGAATGGACCTTCCTTTGTATCCCCTTCTTTTTGTTTAGTCCTGTCAGATATAGGTATTCCATTGGCATCTAAATACTATAGGTGTATGAATTCAGCCAAACAATCAAACACAGTCCAGCAGTCCACAACAGTAGTGGGTTATCCACAGAAGTTGTTGACTTCAGTCTTTCACAGCTCAGTATATTAATATGGCTTTACTTCATATACCTCATTTTTATACTTTTCTGCTGGATGGTTAAGACTAAGCTAAAGCAAGACCTGTATAACAAGAAATGTATCTTTTGTATCTGATAAGGTGAGTCAAGCCCCCTCAGGATTTATCCTGAAACCCTGTACCATGGTTTGCAGATCTTTTGTCGGTGTCAGCCATGTGAATGAGTCACAGTCATTGCTTGACCAATTTGCTCTCTGCAAAAGCCCGAGAGAATGTTTTCTCTCCGTGTGACTCTCCTTAGGCATGCTCTATGTCATCAGTCCCATTTCTCTGTGGCCCCATAATCTCCTTGATCAGAAAATTCGGGACACAACTAAGTTACATGATGTTACAGTACAGGTTTTCCTATGTCCTGAGTCTTCACTGACTTTGAAAGGCTGGGGTCAAAATGTTCACTGTCCTTGCAGCCCTTCTATTTCTCTGATTTTTGTCTGCAAACTTAGGTTGTTAACCATCCAGAAGAATAGCTTATTATTATCCTACAACATATGCAGCTGGGTGTAACTTCACTATCTGCCGGAATATCAAACATCTTAGGCATAACATGGAACAGGTATTTTCCATCAAGTATTGATATGTTAAACTTTAAGTACCTACAGAATACGGAGATAGAAATTTTAAAAATGAAAAATATTTAAAGAATATGAATAAACAATTACATATTTTTACACAGAACTTTAGAAATCTAACCATATACAGCATTGTAGCAGGACAGTCCTATGACATTTTCTTCTTCTGTCTTTTTTTCATTTATTACCTACTTTAAAAAAACAGCAAACAAACTTTTGCTTCAGAGACAGTATGATAATAATTGGTATGTCATGACAAGAAGTATATATGTGTACCTATGTTCATAGCAGTACAATTTATGATAGCCAAAACTTAGAAACAACCAAGATGCCTGTCACATGAGAAATGGTTGAAAAAGACATGGTATTTTTATACAGTGGAGTATTACTCTGCTATAAAGAATGATAAACTCAAAGCATTTATATTTAAGTGGATACCACTTGAAGATATTCTCATAAGTGAAATAACCCAGACCCACATGTGTAAATATTGTATAGTCTCCCTCGTACAAGAACTCACTAAAGCTTTAGAGCAGAGCCATCAAGAGATGGAAGCAAATGCTTAGAAGGCTGAGCTGCAAGCCCAGTACAAAATACATTAACTTAGCTGCATCAGCTCAAGCACTAAAATATTGTTGCCATTCTAGAAATAAAATAATGTTGTCACTTAATTAGAACTTCATTTCCCACATTGTTGCATCTTCAGACTCTGCCCTGTCAAACCCCCAAACAATGTTGCTTTCAAAAGCTTCTAGTTCTCTCTCTCCATGATTCTTCAGCTAGAAAAGGGTCAGGATTTGGAAAGGAGTTGACACTTGGTCCTGGGGCTGCTTTCCCACAGGTAGGGGAAAGTGGGGCCCCAGCATATAGCTCCGATGGGCCAATGATGCCAAATATTCTGGGCACACTGGTCAGCCCCACACAGGAAGGGCTCATCCTGCCCCAAATGCCCCTCTACCCCGGTGAAGAAGCACAGCACTTCATCTCTTCTGCTTCTCTATTGATGTTGTCTACAAATTTCCTTCTGTTATTTGTCACCAGGCATCCCGCCAGTTGCCTCATTAGCAGGTTAAATGGTAACTCAACTGTCATCAAACTCCTTTTCCTTTTCTGGAGCAAATGGAAGAAAGCCAATGTCCATTACTGACCTAGTCCCCTAGCACTTAACATTTCTACAATGCTTTGAAGTATTTTCTGTTAGCAGATTCTCATGTCAACACATGAATGGAGTTAGTTTTGTTATTAATAGTTTGCAAGTGAAGAGACTCAAGCAAACATTTGGCATCCTGTCCATGTTCCTTAGATTCAGTTAATTCATGTAGTCAGATTTGAGGAAGCTATTGTTAAAATCACAATACTTCTTTCTAATCTCTAGGAAATTCACTTGGTGGGGTGCCACTTTTGACTGAATTTTAATATAAATATCCCTTCCTTTTTGGAATCTAAGTAATTTGGTGGCCTACTTGTGAAAAGTGAATTTCCTTCCCTTTGGTTTTCATTGTATTATTGAAGATCTATTCATATTCCTAAAAATCTCTTCAAGAACTCCAGGTTTTATTACAATGTCTGTGGGCCACTTTTTAAAGCTACTATATTTTATTACTTATATTACTTGCCTTCTTTTTGAAACTATCTTGTCTTGTTAATGCATTGAAAGTATCTTCTGGGGAAACTATTATTCTTTATATTCCTCCAGGTACAATTATGGTCCTAGGTCTGTACTGATTAGCAAATATGCACTGATAGAGCGATGACAAGGTTGGTGTCTGTTAGTATCCAAGGTGGTGAGGCATTGTGTTCTTTGCCCAGAAATTTTGTCTGAAAAGAATCCTCACAAAACATTACTACACCTTGCAGTAGTCACGATGCCCTCCTATAACTAACTTCCTTTCACCAACACCCAGCTCTGAGCCATGGATGTTTATCTCACCACTATGGAGTTCTTGACTCCACAGGTGCAACTTCCTTCGTGCATGTGTTTTCACCTGAAATGTAATGTGGCACACAGAGCTGATCACTTGTTCACTAGGGATACAAAAGGCTCACGTTCTCCATTCCTCCCGTGTCCCTGACCTTTGCAGTGCACCTTTTCTTCTCTTCTCATCAAGATGTGGGGTCTATTTGCCCATTCCTTTGAAGCTAGTTTTGACTTATTTTGGCTGATAGAATATGTCAGAATGCGACCATGTTCCAGGTCTCAAAGGAACTTCCATGTTTTAACTTGCGCAAGCAGGACAGAGCAAATGGAGCCCAGGCAACCTGCGAAGAAAGGAGATGCCCCTGGCCTAGCCTTCGCTTGCACCTCAGCCAGTAGCAGTTGGCTGCCAGAACGTGACCGAGGCATGCTTGGCCAGTCAGGCCCTCGCTGGCCTGCACCCACTGCAGATACAGAAGCAGGACCAGCAAAGATCAACCATGCGAGCCCCAGATATGCACGGCCACCCAGCCACCCACGGCTCTGTCCCTGTTGTGTTAAGGCCCTGGGTTTTGGGGTGATTTGTCACACAGAACATTTAGGCTAACAAACATCCTTGAGGGGATCTTTGTGACTTAGCAGGAAAAAAAAAATCTTCATTTAAAATCTTTAGATAATGTCCAGATATCTGTTCTTTGGGGATTTTCCCCATTCATTTTTCCAGGATCACTGAACAATAAGCTAAAACATGTAATTAATTTTTTAGATGGCTGTTTTTTTCATCTTAAAGTATAAAACCTTTTCTTTATATGGTAATTTTTCTCAACTCCATTATATGTACATCTACTCTCTGTATATATCAACATATTTTCATGTTGTACTTAAATTTACCTTGAGTATATTAGTAAAAATGCTACCTTGCTGTGCTGTACATTATTCACTTAAAGGAGTACTGAAGTAGTTAAGACAGTTGCCTCTACACTGTATAGCCCCAGACCAGATTGCTTTCTGTGCTCACATCTGTGGACACACACCCTGTCAAGACCCCTAGTAAGCCTTTAAAATGTCATCTGCCATTTCTTGCTACTGTGGTGTGTTGGTCCCTAGAAGCTCTTCTGCTTCTTTTCAACCTGCTATAGCTACGAAGCCATATAACCACATAAACATGCTTGTAACTTTAAGTTCCCAAAATTAAAAAAAAAAAAAACTTTAAGTGATTATGACACAAGAACATTAGGTAACACACACACACACACACACACACACACAAAGATGTGATGCAGACTTATCTGTTACCCCAGACACAAATTGTAAGCTAAGACAGATAAAACCTCAACATATGAGGTTTAAGTAAAATTTACAAGACATCTGAAAGTGCAACTGTAAAAGAAATAATAAATTGATTGTCCTATAATATAGAATATAGGATTAATGAACTAGAGCATTATATGTTTAGTTTTTGGCTTTATATTTTTAATTTATTTATATAGTGATATTTATATATAAAAGAGTCCTAAATTAAAAATTGGATGTATGATATAACTAGTATGATAAATTGATGGGTAAGCATCAGTTTATGAAACACTTTTTAAGAGAATAAAAATAGTAAAAAATAAATTAGACACCATGCTGAATTTCACTAAACAAAATAATAAGAATTCAACAAGTGTTGTTATATTGAATAATGTTGTCTTCAAATTAATTTAGATAACCAGATATAAACCTGAAAATTGGCATTAAAAAGTTATGATATTAAAAAGGAGAAGAAAAAAATTAAGCCTTAACTGTTCCTCTCAGTAGACCAGCAGAAATCAGCAGTACAATTATCAAAGCTGTCCTGTATATACGCATAGATACATTTTCATTTCCTTCTTTCTTCTGTCATTTTCTTCATCCCAGTTGATCCTTCCTTTTGAACAAGGTCTCTCTTTCGCAGTTATCCTTTGGACCTTTAACATTCTGTGTACTCTTCCAGGTTCTTTTTTTTTTTTTTTTTTTTTTTTTTTTTTTTTTTTTTTTTTTTTTTTTTTTTTTTTTT
>PVKA01005923.1:38663-87264 GCA_004027165.1 Ctenomys sociabilis | reverse complement strand
TATAGTTCAGGCTGGGCTTGAACTCACTGCACAGCCTCCCACTCTCAGGAATCCTGCCTTAGTTTGTGCCCAGAGATCTCAGACATGTAGCACCCTGCGAGGCACAGAGCACTTCTAAAGCTGAACTCCTGCCTGTCTCCCCTCCGGCTCCTGCCTTCTGGGCTCTGACGTGTGCAGACTGGTCCCTGGGCCGGCCTCGGGGTGATCACAGCCCCAGCCCACATCCTCATTGCAGTGGGTGAACGCCCTAACGCGAAAACCTCCTTCGCCAGGCTGGCCTCAAACTCGAGACAGTCTTCCTGCCTTAGTGTTTTGGGGTGCGGGCCGCCACGCTGGCCCCCATGCTTTAGCAAGTGAACTCTGCCTTGGGCTCTGTTTCTCAGGGACCTTGTTCCAGCTTCCAGCCCCGAGGGACCTCCATATTCTACCCAAGGAACAAAGGATCATTTTCAAAGTTGTCAACAGATATTCCTCTCTGTGCCGTGGTGCCTTCTAAAGGGTTTCTACCTGGGACCCCTGGGTCTGACAGAATCACACCAGGAGACCAGTAGTTTATTTATTTATTTATGTTTGAGACAGTGTGTCACCATATGGCTCAGGTAGGCCTTGAACTCACTATGTAGCCCAGGCTGGCCTTGAACTTTTGGCAACCCTCCTGCCTCAGCCTCCTCTAGCCCCAGTGGGTAGGGGGCTGCTTCTGCACTGGTGTGCCATTGCTGGACACCAAAGCAGCCCCAAGAGAGTCAGAACCAAATCTGGGGCCGGGTGTGGTGACACACACCCACCATCCTGGAACCCCATAGAGACCCACATTCTGGATCCTGAGCCCATTTGCAAGGCTCTTCCCTACTTGTGAGAAGGATGATGCCTCAGAGGGGGGGCATGCGGACAGGCTCTTATTTCTCAGGTGGCAGGAGAGGCAGGGTGGGTCCCCAGCTCCCTGATCCTCGGTGTGTCTCCTGATCACTCCTTGGACTCCAAGCAGGACACTTAGTGCAGCGATTTCCATCCCAGGGGCAAATCAAAGCTCCACAGGGTTCTAGGTGACAAATGCCCTGGAGGATCGTCCACATTTTGGTGGGGCCTGGGGGTACACAAGGGGGTGGGATTTTCAAATAAACTGCTGGGAGAGTGTCATAGAATATCTCTTTCTTTTCAATGTTTTTGTTTTGTTTTATTTTGTTTTGTTTTGTTTTCAGAACCAGGGATTGAACTCAGGCCCTTGCGCTTGCCAGACAAGCACTTATTCCACTGAGCCATCTCTCCGGCCCCCTACAATATCTCTTTCTTTCTGCCTCTTTCCTAGTAAGAGTCCTAGCTGTTACAGCTTGTGTCTAGTTGTCCCCCCAAAGCCTCATGTAGTCATGGGGTGGGGGCTTCTAGAGTTTGTGATTAACTCAAAATCCACTCGGATTATGTGTGATCCAAGGCCGGGATTGTGAGTCTTAGTACTGCTGGGATTATGGGTGTGACTACTTCCTCCAGCCTGGGGCAAAGGGCCTGAATGTAATATAACAGACAGATTTTCTTTAGGGATTGCTCTTTGTTGTCACTGTTGCTGTTCAGCCACCATAAACTGCTGCTCTCTGCCATGTGCCCCTCTGCCTTGGAGCCAGCTGCATGGACTGGAACCCGCAGTAACTGTGAGCTAACTAAACCTTTCCTTTCCTTCCTTCATTTTGGGTGTTGGGTATGTGTCCCAGCAACGAGAGAAGAGGAACTAAGACACTAGCCAAGAGAAGCAGCTCGGGAATGCCACACAAGCCCCACTCCTGCTTCACTCTAGAAGAGGAAAACTGACCCCGGCCAGGACTTCTGCTCTCCTCGGGCCACCTACAGACTTCAGATGTGACTGAGGACAGAGGAGCAGTGTCGCCCCCTCTGAGGCAGTGCCTACTGCCTTTGCGGAAGTCTTGGCCCGCATCAAAGCGCATCTCAAAGGGCAGCTCCGGAGACGGCTGCGTGACGTGACGCATGCAGCGTGGAGTGCCAGTCCCCCTGAGGCTGCGCTGCGGGCTGAGTCTTCTTTGCTAATAATAACCCTGCAGTGGAGCAATTAAGCTGTGGGCGCATTCCAGGGACATCAAGAGCTGACGGATTTTTGACCCCAAAGTTCTTACTGAGAATTGCGCCTGTTTCCGAATTCATGTTGAGTTGGGCCCAAATCAGTTGCCTAAACCCTTTTTCCTCCTATCTGAGAATACTAACATCCCAAGCATCTCTTGTGACTAACCTCTGGCCACTTCCTGCCTAAATCTCCTGCCTTGTGGCTCCATAAAGTCATCACCACTAATCAGCCAAGGGGCTGACACAGCTGGGCTTCCATCTGGCCAGGATGAAAGTGGCCACATAACGCACAAGTCTGAGCTCCCCAGAAGTGGATGGAGGCACAGCAGGGAAGGAAGGGACTTGGTGACCATATATCACTGTTCCAGAAGACAGTGAAGAAGAGGAGGGCTAGCCAGGGGTGGTGGTGCATGACTGTAATCCCAGCACTCAGGAGGCCAAGGCAGGAAAATCACCCCAAACTGAAGGACAGGTGGGGAGCTGTTTGCAGGCCAAAAGGAGGGGATGGGGTGACATTGAGAATGTCCCTACAAGGTACAGACACACAGCAGTACATGTGACATGGGTCAAGGATATAGCTGCTTGTGTCAGACCTAATGTTCCATTCCTGGCTCTGCCACTTAGGAGTTCAGGAGCCTTGGGTCTCAGTTCTGTCCTTCTGTACACAGGAACCACAGTACCACTCCTGGGGAGGGGTAAGGTCACCCATACACAGCTCTCAGTCAGTGCCTGGCCACTTCCAGTGGCCCATCAAGGAAACCATCATCCCTGTCCTGCAGCTGGGTGGCGCAGCCCCCAGGGATGCATGGTGGCAAGGTCTGCATTCCCTTGAGACCCACTGGTGCACCGAGAGGGCTTCGGGGAGTTCCACATTTGCCTCAACTTACAGCCGAGGCCCTGATCTGACCACGTTGGGCCTGCCAGGAATGACAGTGTAAGGGTTGAAGCCCTGAGCCCAGTGTCCCCACGCTGTGCACACTGTGTCCAATGCAGGGGGACATGCAGTCCGAGCTCAGTACATGGAGGCCACTTGATATTCCTTCACTACGGCGATGGAGGAATTGAGGCCATCGTGTTCTGTCATTTCCTGGCCTGAGAAAAGGACATGGAAGGCGTCCCTCCTCACCTCCCCATCCTTGCCGGGCGCACCCTCCTGGGAAGGGTGGGGCCGCTGCCAGCTGCACAGCAGTGGAGAGGGACAGGCAGCATCCTGAGATGGAAATGGCTGAGGAGGAGCGGGAGCCGTGGAGAAGGACCACGCTGCCCCCAGCTTTCCACAGTGCTTCCTTTCCTGCCTGGGAGCCGGCTTCTTGGGACATGCATCCCGTTTGCCTCCATGCTGACTCAGGCCTCTAGAACATGACTCTCCTTCACCCAGCTTCTGAGAGGGGCATTCAGGGGTGAGGGCCAGGGACCCACCCCAGAGCGGAGCCCGATGAATCAAGTGTGAAGGCAGCCGGAGCACTGCACCCCCTGGAGCAGCCGGCTGCCTGCCATTTCCTCCTCTGCCACCCTTATTTGGAGTCCTTGACAGCTGAGCCACAAACAGAGCAGGGAGCTGGGCGCCGGCCAGCCGTCACCCTCTGCTTCCCCGAGCTGGTCCTGTTGTCCAGGAGAAAGAATCCTGCGGAGCGGTGGCGCTAAGATAACCAAGGACTCTTGTGCTCTTCTCACACCTTTGAAGAGGGGGCCTCTTGAGGCAAATCAGCAAGAATGTGGCTCTTACAGCCGCGGGTCTGGGAGGCTGCTGGGGCTGCCCAAGGTGGAGGGGCCGGGAGCAGCTCAGCTGGACTGATAACTTTAAAAGGGCATCTTCTGCTGGCTCCTCACGCTGCTGCTTTATCGCTGCAAATGACACAACGGGGAGGGTTCTAGCCCTCCTGTGCTTGCCCAGAGCTGGGGGGCTATAAAAACAGGAGGCGCTGGGCAGCTACAAGACAGTGACAGACCAAGGCTGAGAAGGAAGCCAGAGAGGACAGAGGCAGCAAGCACCAGCTCGCTCCTTGACCAGCATTGGCATGGGCTCCTTCTCCACCATCGCTGTGAGCCTCCTCTTCTTCCTCAAATTTCAACTTCCAGGCCAAGCTCAAGCCAATCCCATGTACAATGTCGTGTCTAATGCAGACCTGGTGGATTTCAAGGTAGGGCCAGGAAGGGGGGCACAGCCCTGGACCCAAGGGCTTTTACATACTGGGTCCATTCCTCTTGATTTTTCTCAGCCAACAAGACCTCTCTCTCTCTCCCTGTGTTTTCTATCTGTAAAGAATTTGCTGGACCACCTGGAAGAGAAGATGCCTCTAGAAGATGAGGTGGTGTTGCCCCAAGTCGCAAGTGAGCAGAATGAGGAAGCAGGGGCTGTTCTGAGTGCCCTTCCTGAGGCACCTTCCTGGACAGGGGAGGCCAGCCCAGCACAGAGGGAAGGGGGTGCCCTCGGGCGAGGGCCCTGGGACTCCTCCGATCGATCTGCCCTCCTGAAAAGCAAGCTGAGGGCACTGCTCGCTGCCCCTCGGAGCCTGCGTAGGTCCAGCTGCTTCGGAGGCAGGATGGACAGGATTGGAGCCCAGAGCAGCCTGGGCTGCAACAGCTTCCGGGTAAGAGGAAATGGGGATGGAGATGGGGATGGGGATGAAGATGGAGAATGGGCATGGGATGAGGAGGAAGAAAATGGTGGCTTTGTTGAGATTCAAATCTTGCCAAAGAATACGACTAGGATGCTGCATTTGATAGGAGAGGGAGCAGAGTGGAGACTTACTTCTGAGGTTCCAGTCCCAACTTGGCGGGTGCCCTCTAAATTGGAGGACAGTCCTACCAACTCGGCTGCAGCCTGGAGAAAGTGCTTGAAAAAAAAAAAAAATGCTGTGGCCACCAGCACTGGGAAATCAGGATGCTCGGGAGCCGAGTCATCTTTGCTCTGAGGTTAGCAGCTTGTGTCCCTCCCTATGATGGCCAGATGTTGAAGGAGTGAAGGGAAACCAACAAAGCCAGCCATCCTTGGCTCTAAAGAGGAACTGTTTGCCAGCTGTGGGCAACTCAGAGTGATGAGGTGCAGCAGGTGCTGGAGGGAGCAGCGGGCCAGGGCTCCATCCAAGAGGTCCAGGACTGTCCTATGAGGCTGGCTTTTCCAGTGGGGCCCAGTCTCCAAGCCACGTATGTTTTTCACTTCATAGTACTGAAGATAACAGCCGTGGAGGACAAGGACGGCCAGGGCAGACGAAGAGACCTCCTCCCCTGGGGCCTCTCCTGCAGGGAGGTCTCAGTCATTGGAGTTGTGATGAGCACCGGATTGGAGCTGCCACGTCCTGTCAGCATTCCTCACGTTTTGTGCTATGCCTAGCCAGAGGGTTTTGTTGAGGTTTTCCCAACTCGCCCACCCCATGCGTCACTGTAGACCTTCACCCGTTACTGACAGCAGCTGGAAAATAAATTAATTTCAGCACCACGGACAGAAGCCAATGCCGGACTCCTGTGATTTCTTTCTTTGCCAGGACCCAGAGTCCTGGTCATTTTACCCTTTGTAAGAGAAGATAATGCTTAGCCTCTTTCTTTCCCATTATTTCCTCTTTATTTGTGTTTTGTATGTGTGTGTGTGTGTGTGTGTGTGCAAATCCTCAACCTAATCGGCCTTATGCTCTAGCTGCCAAAGATCAGAAGGGCATTTTTATCTGGATCTGCTCATTTAGAGTCCTTGCTTACTGAAATCTCACAAACATCTGGACTTACTTTCCTGGCTCTAGCAGTGTTGCGCATACTCAGTAGACGGCAGTCTTAGTGAGTTTCACAGTTACAGCTTGGGTGTGTTTAGAGAATGAGGGCTGTAAAGAGGATTTTCTCCGATTCATTTGACTGAACTTCCGATGTGGACAAGAGTTGGCAGAGTGAGGATTTTAAAAGCTGAGCGAAGTGAAGAAAGGTCCCTTAGGCTGAGAAGCCACTGGTTCCTGGGCTTTGGGAACCGCTGCACTGCTAACTTCGAGGTGCTAGGGATTGATCCAAGGAATCGCACGCGTGTGGAGAAAGCCATAGCCCTTCCCTAGTTCAGCCCAAGATCCTGAACCCACGGACGGTCCTGAGGGGTGAGCCACTGGGGAAGGCGCAATGTTCTCCTATCTGCTGTTGAAAGAGGCACTGTCCTGAGCAGTGCATGCCCGGTGCCGAGTCCACCTTGAAGGTCAGGAGTGGGCCCCGACCACCTCTCATGCTTACTCTTTACCCGGGGTCTCCAAGACCCCCTTCGCCTGTGCACCCGCCTCTTCCTGCCCTGATTCCCACGGCTCCCTTTCCTGCCCGCAATGCCCAGCTCTAAGGTCCTTCTGAGGATCTTCGTACCACTCCTCGAGGCTGCCTGGAAACACCTTCCGGAGCCTTTCCTGACACCGTGCCCCCCAACAAGAACTATCTCTACGTGGCATCTCACAGGTGTTAGGGACAAAGCTGGCTGTGTGTGACCATGTGTGTCCGTGCCCCTAGGGTCTGTAAGTGTGCTTCAGCCCCCCACAGTCAATGCTCCATAACCACTGCCCACACCGCCTTAGTGCTGAGCAGAAATGGGGGAACCCGGCAGCAAGGTGCTCCTCATAGAAAGCAGAGGGGTCCAGGAAGGACCAATAGTAGGCGCTAGAGATGACGGGAAAGGTGTACTCATTTCCAATCCTGATGTTCTTCATTTAGACTTCAAATATGGAAGGGCAGAAAAGCCAGAATGCCTGGAGGACCCAGTGGGAGACACGTGGAGGGGGCCTTTGGGCTTTGCTGCAGGAGGCTGTTTGGCTAGGAAGGGCAATGTGGCAGCTGGGTGCACTGCTGAGCCATCACCGTAATACAGGGTTGTCACGGAACAGAAATGACAGCTCACAGGCAGAAAAGGCCACTGGATGGGAGGAAACGTGGAGCGGGCAGAGGAGCCAGCTGGGATTGGAAAAGAGACATTTCTTACGTAACAAAACCCAAATGAACAATAAGCACTGCCAAAAACTGGTCACACCTCAAGACCTGGCATCAATTCTCTGTCTTCTCGTTGGATTGGGGGCAAACTCCTATCGACACCATCAGGAAACCAAATGGAGGCTGGCACTGGCAGGAGGAGAGGACCTTGACAGGAGGAAACATCAGTAGTTCCGTTGGGCTCCAGCTCATCTGAGTGCAGAAAGAACTCAGTGGTGAGCTGGAGACTATAGGTAAGGCCCACAGAACCAGCCAGGTGTGGTGGTAGCACACTCTGGAGGCTGAGGCAGGAGGGCCTTCTGGAGCTCAAGGCCTGACTGAACTACACAGCGAGACCCTGTCTTAAGAAACTAGAACAAAAATGCCATCCACAGATGCACAGAACCAGGTACGTGGCTACTGAAGGCAGGACCCCAGTACAGTGAGCAGATCCCACGGAGGAGGCAGCCAGCTGGGTGGCGGTGACAGGAGAGGGTGGACTGGGACCCCACACACCCGTGCTGCAGCTTTTGCCTACTAGAAAGAGGGCGTAGGATAAAAACCAAGTGCTTTTCCTTCCAAGAAAGCACCATGTAGACAAAGGCTAAAGGAGACAGATGCAGACATTTTATTCTGACGTGTCACCATGAGAATGTCCAAGTTTCAAAAGTTCAAATAAAAATAGAATTTTACAAATTAAAAAAAATACAATTTATATACACAGTAGAATTAGCTAACGTTCCCATATAAACGAACAGTGCAAACAGAAAGGGGGAAGCTGTGCTGCGGACATGACTGAGGCCTGCACTCGACAGCCCTGTGTGGCTGGGTCAAGTGTGAGCCCCTGCCAGCCCAGAGCCGGGAGTTTACCAAGGTCATGAGCAGATCATCCCCAGAAGCGTCTCCATGGCCAGGTCTGGCACCCGGCGTCCAGCCCCACTTCCAGGTTCCTGGACGCAGCAGGAAGGGGACAAGCACAGAAAACCCTCTGCAACCAACCCACTCCCTTCCACGATCTGGTTTTCCCAGGCCCCATGGTACTGGGGGTGGGGTGGCAGGGCCAGGAACAGTGAGCACTAGACAAGAAGCTGGGAAGCAAGGCATAGTCACAGGCCTCGTGTGCAGGAGGCTTGTCTTTGGGTTTTTCTGGAAAGGCGCAGGTGGGAGGAGCCTGGCTCGGTTCTCTGCGGTGGCCGTCCACCAGCTGCAGGGGAGGGAGGCATCTGCATTCTACTGTCTATTTCTGGGCTAAACTGGTGATGACTCAAACACAACGGATATGCACGAAGGATACATTCCTACAGCGTTCACCTGGGCAGCTGGGGCAGGTGGCCGGCGACCCGCCCTGGCCAAGCAGGGGCCTGGACTGGGCTCTGGCTCTGCCAATGTGAAATATGGGGAGATGGAAGTTCCTGTGATAAAGCAGTCACACAGCCACTTGGCTTATGCAACTGGTTTCCTGTCTCATTCTGTGGTACTGGAGCTGGAACCCAAGGTCTCACACGTGCTAGGCTGAGAACTGCTCTACAGCTAAGCTACACCAGCTGCCCTTTTTGTTTCGAAGGTAAGTCTTTCCACGTTGCCCAGGCTGGCCTTGAGGTTCCCATCCTCCTGCCTCAGCCTCCAGAACAGCTGGGGTTACAGGCATTTGCCACCACGCCTGGCAACTGCTGGCTTTCCTGCTTTATGAGAGGACAATGTGGTTGGGCTCCAAATGCTGCCATAAGACGCAGGAGCGGCTATAGCATCCAGAGAAGCTGCAAAACGTGGAAACCAGTCATTTTGGTCAAAAAGATAAGCAGGGTAGGGGTCAGGACCACGGGGACAGGGAAGCAGCCCTTTGTGGGCGTGGACAGTCTCCAGAGCACACTGTGTACCAGACACCACCTGGCCCAGTCAGGGCGACCCCGAGCTCACACTGTAAGAATCCAGGCCAGGCCAGAGGCCTCGTGGGTTAAAAAACACTAAATACAAATGATACCACCTGAGTCCCAAGAAGAGCTGCTGGGGAGGGCTGCTGGCCCGATGCCGACAGATGCTGAGCTGTGGGAAGATGAATGGGTTCTCCCAGGCACATGCTCCAAAGGAAACTGGCCTGAACAGTGCCACCCAAGACTGGGCTGGGGCTGGGGCTGGGGTGTGTGCAGATCTCCCGTGTGCAGCGCCAAAGGCCCCGGGTTCCCTACCACCCAGTGCCAAGAGCACTACAGACCTGGCCAAAGCTCCCACCTCTGGCCCCTCGGGAGCTGGCCAGCACTGTGGGAGACACTTCCCTTCTCAAAGCCACTGCTGCTCCCCAACATGCCCTTTCAGCAACCTGGCCCAGGACTTGTGAGCTGGTCTCGTCCTGTTCCTCGGGGTTCTGTCTCAGGGCGCCCTGCCTTTGGTTAACTCTTGTGGTGAGGCCAAGACCAAGTTGTGCTGTCTCACCAGGAAGACACACACAGCCTGAGGAAGAGCAGTCACTCAGCGAGCAGGGGCTAGGGTGGGTGGGGAGCAGAGGTCTGCAGGTGGGGAGAGACGTTAAAAACAAGGGGGATGGCAGTCTGACCCCACAACTGGACTCTCACCACAGATCATTTGCAGGACTTTAATGCCGTGTCCTGCAGGCTGCTCTCCTGGGGAGACTCAAACCCCAGGAAGCCAGGGCACCCCTCCAATGGACAGGAGAGGACAAGTGTCCCGGGGAGGCAGTCCCAAGGGAAGCCTTGTCAGCCCCCCACTCCTACACCTAGTGATGAACTTGATTCTTCAACTGTCCTTGGCCCAAGCCCCTCCCAGTAGGATGAAGGCACCAGCAGGGCTCCCCAGGAAAGCAGTGAAGATGGGGCTGGCCTGGCTGCTGCCTCTATCCTGGTTCTGGGGGGCCTGGGCAGGGCTATGCCAACACCAGGTATGGGAAATTGGGAGCAGGGAACAGGGTACTTGCTGAGGAGGTCAGGGAAGTCCCAACTCTGATGGCTTAACACCATTCCCGGCATCTCTGACCAGCAAGTGCTCCATGATTCCAGGCTTTCAGGAACATTTGTGCCCTGGGACAGCGCAGCCAGTGGTGGCCACGGTAAGAGCAGGGAGCAGTGGGTGGGCGTCAGAGGGTCTGAAAATGCTGTCGTAGCCGCGCCTGCAGAAACTCGTGTGTCAGGTTATGCCGTGTGATGATCCCCACGATCTGGGACAAGGAGAAGAATCATGTCACCCAGCGACAAAACCGCTCATGAGAAAGGGCCTGGCTCAGTCACAGGATACAGAGGGAGATGGACTCAGGGCAGGATGCGTAAGGACTGGGAAGACTTGCCCCGCAGCTCCTTACTTCCCTGGTTAGGACAGAGCTGGGCAAGCAGGGAGCACAAGCTGAGGCCCAGGGACATACAGTGCCCCACGGATTCCAAGGGGCCATCTTACACCCTCCCCACAGCCCACTGGCCTCAGACGCGTTTGCAAGAGGCAGGAACTCAGAGGCTTCAGAGCCTGAGACCCTGTCCCGCCTTGGAGAGCTTCCTCTGGGATCCCCCTCTACATGCCTTTTATCAGTTCCTGCTACTAATGGGGGTATCCAAGGCCACACACAGTGCAAAAGGTCAGAAGAGCTGGCAATGGGGCTGGTGAGGTAACTCAGCGGTCTAAAGTGCTTGCCTAGGCAAGCTTAGACAACTGCAGGGACCAAGGTTTGATCCCCAGCACCACATATCATGCCAGTCCTCCACCCCCAGGGCAGGCTGAGCTGGCCACAAAAAAAAAAAAAAAAAAAGGAAATGCAATGACCTTAATTAGATCTTAGGCAAGTTTAGGCAAATGTGCAGGGGCCGCTGGTTCAATCCCCCACACCACATGCCATACCAGCCCGGCCCCCAGGGGTAGGCGGAGCTGCCACAAACAAAACAAAACAAAACAGAAGAGCTGGCCATGTAATCACAAGGAGGAATGCAATTCAATCTGAACTTGTGTCACAGCACGCTGTGCAAGACCAGGTCACCTGGGTGCCACCTTCCTTTACAGGGGCATCGGTTCCTGGAGGGCTGTCTGGGGACATGGACCAAAAGCCCCCAGAAAGGACACTGGAGAAAAAGCACCATAGGGCTTGGGTGCGGCCCTGGCCCAGCAGCAATAAGAACTGACTCCCTCCACAACACCACAAAGACAAAGAGGACAAGCTGACACCGTGGCAGAGGTTTTCTGCTGGTGGAAATTTCTTTCCCAGAGTGCAGTTGGCCTGAACCATGAGCCACTGCATCCAAATTGGATACAAGTCTCTCTGGGAAGAGGAGTGAAAGGGTGATGAAAAGCCGATCAGTGTCCTCTGCAGAGCAAGGAGGAGGGCTTGGTTCTGTTTGGCCATCTGTGATTTCTTATTTTTCTCAATTAAAAAACTAGTAATTGTATAATAAGGGGAAATGGAAGTTCTAAAAAGAAGGGAAGCCTGCAGCAATCATCACTGGGTGTGCAGTCTTTAAATGCATGAGTGTTTGGTCTGAAGTGCTCTCACAGGTGTTCTGAATCCTCATGACCAGGAGGGAAATGAGGAGCCAATCTATGGTGGTCACGGTGAAGGGACCCATGTGGCCCTAGGTCTGGGCACTGAGCCAGCCCAGGTGGTGAGAAGGGCGCACGGCGCCACCTGCTGGCCATGTGCGCAGAAAGCTGGTGTCAGAGCACAGGTGGACAACGGGAGAGCTGCCCTGTGGGCTGTGGGCTGAGCCTCCCTGTGGGATTCAGCAGTGAGGCCCCCCTGCAGGACTGCAGCCGGGTCCCCAGGACTCACCTCCCCAACAGCATTCACCACAGGCAGGTGGCGCAGGCCCATTGTCCTGAACAGGTTGAAGACTTGGGAAACATGGGTGTTGGGGGACACAGTGAAGGGTGAAGGGTTCATGTAGGGGGTGACATCCTGTAGAGGGACAGCAAGAGTCACCTACAGACTGCATACAAATCACAGGACCAAGCGGCGCATGCATAGGGCCAGCCCCTCCCTCACCACAATCATCCTCGGGTTGAGCAGAGTGAGGTCCAGGTCGTGGATGTCAGGGTACCGCGGGTAATCCTCAGCCATCTCGGCATAGGAGAGCCGTGGCTGGCTGGCGCTCTGCAATTCCAAGCCAAACAACGTCCTGGCACCACGGCCACTCTGGTCCTGCCCCTCTGAGCTGGGCGGGTGCAGGACAGAGCCCCCAGCAGCTGCTCTGGAGTCAGCTCTGGCTGACTTCTAATTAGGTCTGAAGCTTGAGGAACTTCCTTTCCTTCTGCTGTGCGACCCCAAGGGTCTGCCAAGGCTGAATGGGGATTGGGCTATCAGCCGGGAGCAGCTGGAGGCTGCACCCAGGTTCTAACCCCACACCAGCAGAGACCTTGGAAGCAGTCTCCACACATGTGACTGTGTTAAGAAACGGTCACAACAGCAGACCCTAACCTGACAGAGGGGACAGAAGCCTGTGCTGGCACAGAGCCCCAGGGAAATGCACCTCTCTGGCCCTCCAATGCAGCATGGGGTGTGCGCCCCAGTCTCCCCAAGCCTCACCGACTGGATCTCAGAGTAGCAGACGCCGCGCACGAGCAGGGTCACGAGCTGCGAGCGCAGGACCAGCCCATGGAAGGTGAGCGGCCGGAAGCGTTCCTCCATGGTCCAGTCTTCGCTTGGGGACTGGTCAGGGTACAGGTTGGGGTAGGGGGTGTATCTGTCACACAAAAACCAGACGCTGCCCAGCACAGCCGAGCCAGGGCACCGGCCAGCCGCAGCGCTGCACGCCATACCTGCGCTCTAGCATCTGCTGCAGGAGGTCCTCCTTCTCGGCCGGCTCCTCGGGGGCTGCGTGCTCATCGCACATGTTGCGCAGCTCGCTCGACGGGTAGGACTTCATGGACTGGCTTCGCTTGCGCTGCTCACCAGCACGGGTGAGGATGCTGGACTTCTGCAGTGGGGGCAGGGACAGGGACAGGACGCTGCAGGGCACCCCACAGCCGCACCCGTTGGGCTCAGGGCACGCGAGTGGTGAGGGCCACAGCAGCTGCTGGAGCAGGGCCTCATGGTCACAGGAGCCAGTGAGAGCCCAGGGACCTGCCTGTGTGTCCTGCTGTCTAAGCAGGAGCTGGACTTTCCCTTCCATGGGATTGGGGATTGAACGCCAGGCCTTGTGCATGCTGAGGGAGCACTCTGCTGCCGAGCTGCACCCCAGCCTGACTGGTCGTTAACATCCCAGCACCCTGCTTCTTTCCTTTGGAAAGAGCATCTGTAATACACATGGCCACTCCTCCACAGCCAGCAAAGCCAGAGCCATGTGGGCACAGGCTAAGCGGGACATGGGGCTCGGCCTCTCCCTGGCTTTGCAGTTGGGAATAACGGAGACAGAGACCAGCCAGCATTCATTCCTGCTGGAGCACCAGGGCATCCAGAGCACCCGCAGTGCTGGCTTCCCGGCCCTCCTGCCAGGCCCAAAATACCCAATTGAATTCTCCAGGCCCAAGTCTGTGGGGGTTGCTGGAGCCCGGGAGCCTCTCTGCCCCCCTCAGTTGACAGTGAACAGCAGAGCTGCTGATCTAGGCCATCTGTCTCCACAGTGCCTGTGGCAAGGTGAGAACGCACCTGTCCTACCACTCAGTCAACTCCTCGCCTCTGTCACACAGGCACTCTGTGTCACAGTGGAGACAGTGCAGATTTTCCTACGCCATCCAAGTCCACCCTGGATGGGGTGTGGCAGTGGCAGACAGCACGGCCACTGAGGTCCACGGGTCTTTCACCAGTGCCCCTCCTGAGTGCTCACTCTACCTTGAATTTGATGTTGTTGCTGATGAGCTGGTTGCCCTTCATGAACTCCTTCTCATTGCCCCGATTCTCAGTGACCACCGGGAAGGCGTGGTGCACGGTTGTGCGCAAGATGCTGACCAGGGACTGGATGCGTGTGTGCGGGTAGACGTAGGTCAGGTTGGGCTCCATGATGTCACTGGCTCTCAGCCTGGGGGAAGGGGGAGACCACCCGGAGCCAAGTGTGACAGGCTGTGCTAGTGCTTGTTATGTCCAAGCCATGGGGGCTGCTGGACCTCACTTGTGCTTCTGTCCCCCCCACCACACTTCTGACAGTGAGGTCACACTCCCGCTGCCACACTAGTGGACCTTTGCTCAATCCATGGCCCACAGCTTGCTACCAATGTCCCCTCACCACAAGCCCTGTGAGCTTGTCAGGGTGGCATCCCTCTCCAGTACTCCTGGGCATTGTCTCGCCACTGAATGGATAATTAGACTAAACCAAACCAACCTACGGGTTCCTCTGGACACCAGGGGCTCACAAGCCACAGCCCACCAACCAAATCTAGGCCCTCAGGATCTTCAGCTGCCTTCTTGCCCCAGTAGTAGGGCTGAGTATACTACAATAAGACACACACAGCTCAAAGGATCTGCAAGGTGTCCCTCTGCAGACCCTATACCCCAAAGGCCTTGCTAACACCTAATGGAGACCCCACATATGGGGCAGGTGCCCAGGCATTATGCCCATCACTGGTGACAGGTGACATTCTGAAGGGTGTGCATGAGGAGGTCTCACTCCTGGGATCAGTGTGCACTTAGTGTAAGCAATCAAGCGACATACATGATCCAGAGATCCTCCTTCATATCAAACCAGACTACCATATGAGCCCGATGACCCTGGAAGGCCCTGCCTGGCCCCAAACTCTAGCATCCCGAGGGCTCAAGCTCAGCATCCCCAAACACACAGGGAACAATGTCCCTACTTCTTCCAACCTGAGAAGCCTGAGCTGCTGCTTCCTACGTGAAAGCTAGCATTCTTCCCATCCTAATGCTAGAAGTTCTGACACCAGGACAAGACACTTACTTATCCATTTCCACCTCTGTCTCCCATTCCAGGAGGGGCACACCTCGAAGGCCCACGTGGATATCATAAATGCCCTTATTAAAAAAGTCCCCTGTCCATTTGGCCACCTGAAACACACAGCAGACACCTGACAAGAGAGGCTCTGGGGTGAAGTGGGCCCCACGCCTGAGAGCCTGGAGGGAGGTGCTCACCATCAGGGTGATCATGATGGGGAGCCCATACGTGATCTCGTTGGTGGATTCAATCAGGATGACCGTGAGACTGATGGTCATGCGGACGACCCCACCCAAGAAAGCAGCAGCACCAATCAGCGCAAAGGTCCCTGAATAGATGTGGCCCAGTCCAATGTAGCTGGTGAAGGAACAAACCAAGGAGGGGCTTAGAAACATCTGGTGTTGCAGGGTGTGCAAGGGGTGAACAGACAGCTTGAGCAGAGTGCACGTGCACATATACACATGGATAAGCCCAAGAGCACACACATACACACACACCTCATACCTTTTTAGGACATTGGCAACTAATCGTCCAAAAGCAGCTCCACACAGCAGTGAAGGTACAAAAAGCCCACTTGGAACGGAAATGCCGTAAGTCCAACATGCAAGCAGGAAATACAGGATGAAAAACAAGGCCAAGGTGATGGGGCTGAAAGTCCCTGCAAGGTAAGAAGTGACCTGAGTCCCACCAGAGGCCCGCCGAGTCTCCTCAGATCAGCTCAGCCCCTACAAGTGCTCCTATGCCTCAGCCAGCTCCCTTTGTGGTACCAGCAGCTGGGCAGGCTGGCAGCACAAAGGGAAAGGCCTGCTCCTGCTTGGAGTGAAAGGCCTGCAGCACGGGCACACTCACCATCCTGGTGGAAGAGCTGGAGGATGGCAGACTCTTGGGGATTGAAGAAGAGTGTGGCCATGTCATTGTAGGTGTCATTGGGACAGAAGAAGGTCTTGATACTTGAATTTACATCTTCTGACATAACCTATGAAGGGATTGATATGGGAGTAAAGGGCCTCGACCATGGTGTTCCTGAGTCTCTGAGGGGGAAGGCTCCCGTAAGAACAAGGAGCCTGGCAGACACCTTTGCCTGTAGTAGATTCAAGAGGCAGCAAGAGCAGCTGACCATGATGCTGATTCTTTGCATTCTGGACGCAGAGTGAAGAATCAGGAAAAAGCCTTCATTTACCCACGCTCACAACAAAAACCTAGCAATACTCAGCTCGCCATGCACTGGACTCTGCTTCCTCTCAGGGCTGATTTTGTAAGTGACACTCTAGCAGTCAGGCCCAGGAGCTGCAAGGATGGTGGGAGGATGACAGGCAAGACATGGTTGGGGAAGATAGTTCAGGCCACCGCTGAACTCAGAGACCCAAATGAAAACAGCCTTAGCTCTGGACTTCCTCCAAAAGAAACCCGCCCCAGCAGGAAGCCTGACAGCAGACAGCAGCAGATGGCGCTCCTGGCTCCCTATCCTCCAAACACAAACATGGAATGAGACCCGGTTGGGTGAGCACCCCCTGGTGGCAGGATGTAGCGATGGAGAAATGTGCCAGAGCCCTCAGTGGACAAGCAGACAGCTTAATAAACTCTAAAGGCAGGCTCTCCCAAGCCATATCTGCAGGCCACCAGGGGAAAATGTCCCATGATCAAGAGTGCAGAGAAGCATCCGAGCAGTTCCTGGAACCCAGCATGTCTGCTACAGCAGAACACAGACTCCAGTCAGCTCTCACCCTGACTCTGCCACTGGCTAATGACCCTGGGAAGGTTTCTCACTGTGTGACTCTTCAGCTTCCTCATCTATAACATGAGGACAACCCCTTCCCTCGTGCTGTGATGCTGGCCAGGGGACCCTGATGAAGCCCTCACTGCGCTGAGGATGCTGCCACTGCCCAGCAGGTGGTGAGAAGGGTTCTGTGAGATGTCGCCGTGGCCGTGGAGCGTCTGGCAGGCAGCAAAAGTGCCAAACAGTCGTGACACTCCCTGGATCACTTGGGGTCTAGGAAGCTCTACATTAAAGACAGATATTTTAAACTGGGCATTCTGACGCAGGATAACCCCAGCTACCGGGAAGGTGAGGCAGGCAGAGCCTAGCTTCAAGGCTAGCCTACAAGGGCTGGGATGGAACTCAGTGATACATGTGTTCTTGGTTCGCTCCTCGGCACAAAAAAAAAGGAACAAAAGTGCCTGCTTAATTTTGGCTATTACAGCACAAAAAGCTTTCTGTTCACACCTGAACCACACACATCACTGTTGTGTAACACAACACAGTTTAAAACTATGGTCTGGTGAGGAGGGAACTCTGGGAATAACTAGTAATGGGGACCAGTAATCTTCTACCAAGAACCAGATCTAAACATTTCTGCCTCACCCCAGAAGCTGGACTACAAGGTGGCTCTGTCCACCAGGGGAGCATCCCCTGCAAGGACCAGGGCCAGTCACAAAAGTGGACAAGACAGAGGCCACCTGGGGCACATCCTCCCTCGGGGGAAGGGGAACTGTATCTCTCAGCAACCTGCAACAGGCATGTTCTGGAGACCTGACATGCGTAGCAGCTCCAAGAAGAAGCCATTTCTGGGTTTAGGACAAAACCAGCAGAGGCACTGGGGTTACCTGGAGCTGGAACGAACCATTACTGATTTGACTTGAAGCGGACATCGGTCGACATTCTCCCAGCACCATTGAGGCCACAAACACCACCACGGTGGTTACCAGGGACACCAAGAGGCTTTCCAAGACTCTAGGGAGCAGAGCACAGAGGTCACAATGCAATACACAGATGCCAGGTTCTGCTGACCACCACCCTTTCTGCAAGGGGCACTCCCAGCAGCCCCTGGTCAATCAACACACGCATGCAGAATTATCAGATCTACTATCACCCCACAACTGGGGTACAAAGTGTGGGTAGCTTATTGACTGCATCAGTCTAGCAGGCTGCTACACCCACGTGCCACCCGAGGAACGAACAGGCATCTGTGCTCAGTCCCAGGGCCAGGAGGAGTAGCCCACGACAGCCAGCAGGTCAGGAGGTGCGTGAGTCACCCACAACTTAGGAGGTTCAGCTCAGCTCAGCCTTTCTGCCTATCTGACGAGCAGGGTGAACTTAGGTCCTTGTTCTCAGCCTCAGATCAGAAATCCAAGCTGGTACAGGAAGTGGGGTCTGCTCATGTGAGTGTCTTCCTCGGGAGAGGTGGCCTGGCCCTCACCACCTCAGGGAGCTACAGCAGGCTTGGGGAGGTGACTGCACAGGTACCTGACAAGTTTAGGTTTCGGGTGCACGTTTCGCATACGGTACTTTGCAAGCCTCTTGTTCAGACAGTTGAATGTGGCTCCTAGGAGGCCCCCAATGACCCCCATCACGACGAAGAACCCCAAATCCATAGCAGTCCAGAGATGACATTTTTTATCAGAGTCAGAACACTGAGAGAAGGGAGCAGGGGGGGAAGAAAGAAAAATCCAGAGTAGCCATGAGCACAGGAAGGAATAGAAGAGAAGACAGAAGTAAGAGCTGGGGCCGCCTCCCCTCCTAAAGGAGTCCTGCTCCAGAAAGTGCAGGTGTACGCAGGAGACCAACAGGCCAGGTGCCCTGCAGGAGTGGCGCCTACCCTCCATGCACTCCCCATCTGTGCTTTAACCACCAAGACCATTTCATGGGCCCAGGGCATCATCTGGGGAGAAAGGACAGGACATACCTTAAACTCGCCGAAGTTCAGCAATCCAGGGAGCTGGAAGGAGCCCCAACTTCCAAACTGAATTCCAGAACGGAAGAAGTTGAGAGTAAAGGTGGCAGACATAGAACAGAAGAGCTAGAAGACAGGTGACAAAAACAACAGTCAATAGTGACACCTTTGCCTCCTAATAGTTTCTGTGAAAACCCACTGCTCTCCCTAGAAACCTACAAAACCTGGCACAGGGAGGGGTGACACTGCAACAGAGGTGACTTTTGCTATCACAAAAGCCTGATTATGGAGACCTTGGAGACCTCCTCTGGCATGGACCCCATGGCACCAGGAAGTGGGATTCACAGGAAGAATGCGTCACTTGGTACGACATGGGTTCAAATCCCAACTCTGTCTACTCCTGCCATAGGCGGTTGCCAGCTGCACATTTTCTAGCTGGACGGCCTCCAAAGTTTGGTGTGCGCTTTAACCTTTGGGCAGGAAGCGCTGATTTGGAGAGCAGAAGAGCTCAACTGGGAGGTTACAGCTGCTATGGCAAAAGAAGCTCCCACTAAAGCCGGGCATGGTGGCACATGCCTGTAATCCCAGCACTTGGGAGGCTGAGGCAGGAGGATTATTGTGAGTTCGAGACCAGCCTGAGCTACAAAGTGAACTTAAGGCTAGCCTGAACTGCATAGTGAGACCCTGTCTCAAAAAGAGAGAGAAAAAAAAGAAGAAGCTCCCACTGAGGGGACCCCCAGTCTCACCACAGCAGTAGTGGGGCAGACACAAATGCCCGGTTTAATCTTGGAGGCATGGGTAGGCCTAGGAGGTGGCTCCCAATGCTGAACGCTATCTCCTCACCACTTTCCATGTGAGCCCTTGGTTCCAGAAGGACGAGCCCTCCTCCAGGCTAAACAAGGTGCCCCCAATTGGGGCCCCAAATGCTGCAGCAACTCCCGCAGCTGCCCCCGCTGACACGAAGTCTCGCTTGTCTCTGAGGAGAGAAGTCACAGGCAGAGATGGGTCCTCAGGCTACACAGGCAGCTTCTTACTGTCTTATCATGAACATTTTCTCTTCCAACCCACGAATAGGATCGCAAAGGATAGGTCCCTGGAAAAGTACACCTAGCAGCAGGTCACATGCTTGCCAATGCACCCTACATGCTAAGCTTGGATCTAACTGTCCCCCAAAGGCCTGTGTGTCATGGGCTGGCAGTTATGAAGACGTGGAGCCTGGCCGGAGGAAGTTAGGTCATTTGGGGCATGTCCTGGAGGAGATACTGGGACCCCAGACCCTCTTCTTCCTGTTTCAGTTACTGCTCAGGAGGGGCAACAGGACTGAGACCCTCTATAGTATAAGCCACAATCAGCTTTTGTTTATAGGTTGATTTGTCTCACGTACTCATTATGTAACAAGAAGCAGACAGGCTGCCCAGGTGTGATGGCACCACCTGGAAGTGGTGCTCCCTGTACCTGGGCACCCTGAGCCTGGGAGCCACAGTCCCAGTCCCTATGGGGCCTCGATCCTACAGCTCTTCCAGAAAACCCTGGCGTCAGTGAGACTGTGTAAGTACTTGCTGGCTGCACACAGAGGAGCTGGTAAGCAACCACTTGCAGGGATATGAGAAGGGGCCCATGAAGTTGAACTGGGCCCCAATCCCAAGAACCCTCCCAGCTATGCAGGGAAGTAACCCACAGGCCACAGAGCTGGGGAGCCTGCCTTTTTTTGGCAGAATCGGAGTTTGAACTCAGGCCCTTGAGCTTGCCAACGCAGAGAGGCCCTATACAAGCATATCACTCAGGGTTACAAAATACCTTCTTGATGGTATGCCAACCCTGTGCCCTTTCTTGGTTAGGTTTTTCAGTCTTGGAGTTTATTACCAGAGATGCTTCTAGGCCTTATGATGTAACAAAATAAAGTGAGGGAACCAACTTGGCCTTTTTGCTTCTCAGGAGAAAAATGCAAATTCTCCCTATACTCCACCTTCTGACGCTCAGGTTTTGCATCTAGCTGCTGAGCAGAGCAAACTAAGAGCCAGCCAGAGCCAAGTACTAGGTCTGACCAGTGGCACCCTAACCTTTTCCTTGAGGTACTAGGGACTGAATCGCACCGAGCGGCAGCCCTAGCTTCTTTCATTTTTTATGACTGAATTTTGCCAAATCTCTTAAGTTGCCCCAGATTGGCTGAAACTTGTCATCCTCCTGCCTCAGGGCCCCCCAGAGTGCACATTACAGGTGCCCAGCATCATTTTGTATTTTCCTGAGAGCCAGTTCCTAATGTTTCCATACCTGTCACTTCGAAAGTAGGGGAAGTTAAACTGGATCTTCCGTAAGGAGATGCTCTGAAACTAAAACAGGAGAGAACAAGTCAGAGAGGGGCCCACAAGGACTGATGCTGTAGGAACGCACAGCACCTGGACAGGCGCCTTTGCTCAGCACATCTGGGCAGATGTGCTGCACACAGGAAGTGTCTAGAACCTGACACCTGGAAAAAATGAACTCACTGTTTTATCGAGAAGTTATTTTTAATCCTGCTCCCAAATTTCTGGGCCCTTTGAAAACTGTTTTTTTTTTTTTTTTTTTTCCAGAACCGGGGTTTGAACTCATGAGCTTGCCAGACAAGCACTTATTCTACTGCACTATCTCCCCAGCCCCTGAAAACTGCATTTCGCGGAGAGTCCACAAGTGAGAAAGGGAAAGAGGAAAAACCCAGCAAGGATGGCAGGAACCAGAAGCTGTGTGAAGGGTGAAGCTGGCCCTGCTTGGGCACTGTCAGGGGTACAGGTCCAACCAAGAGCCACTGTTTGGCCCATAAAGCCCCACAGGATGCCCCTCTGAGCCTGGCTTCTATCTCCCAGATCGTTCGTAGCAGACCTGGCTGTGAGGCAGCAGCAAGACAAGAAGATTCCCCCAAGAAGGAATCACTCCAGACAGTACCTCCCCTCACCGGGAGAGAGGGACTTCTCAGATGAGCAGCACTTAGAAAGGAAGCTTGGGGATCCAGTGCAAGTTCCTCCACCACCTGAGAATCCCAGATTTCTTACCTGAGAACCAAACACCTCAGGTGGCTCTGAAGACAGGAGTTGGCCTTTGCAGAATCCTGCCTGCGGGCAGCTGTCACAGCCACTGAGCCAGGCCGAGAGGACTCAGCATGGAGCTGGCCCTATCCAAGCTGGCCCTCCCTGCCCTCTGGCACTTGGCATGGAGATGACTCACCATGCCACCCTACATGCACTCTGCAATGGCTGTGGCACACCAGGGGACTTTCATTTGCCTATATCATACTTTTCCTCCATGTCTTACTTCTGTTCCTAGGACTCAGAAAGCCCTCTATAATAAGTTGTTATATGCTCAGGCCTAGGTTATATGCTCTGCTGAGTCAGACCACGACGTTTTCTTAACCTAATAGCATCAGGCTCCAAGGTCATGTTAGCGTGGCCCCAAAGGGTTTCCCCAATCCATGCCAAGCCTCATCCCTGGCCCAGGCAGGAGTCTGCTCTGAGAAATGTAGCCCCAGTCCAGTGGGCCTTACCTGAGGAAGACCAGCTCCCACCACGGCCCCACTGTGGATCATGGGGCCCTCCTTCCCCACAAACAGGCCTGGGACAGTGAGAGAGACAGCAGTCAGCACAGAGGTCTCTGGCTCGGGAGACCACTGCCAAAGACCTTTCTCGACACAGACAAGCAGTGGGCCATCTATGGGGAAGGCAGAGCTAAGCCCCCATCAAACCAGTTCCATTTAAAAGTCCTGGTAGGAGGTTTGCACAGGATGCAGACCCACACTGCCTTATTGCCATGCAGTCCTGGAGCAAAAGTGGCTTTTACACCCTGCAGTGGGTCCTCTCCAGATGGCCACCTGAGTACCCACATCAAGAAGCTTGTGCTGCTTCTTGACCCATACAGCCTAAAAGATTTGCACAAAAAGTGCACTGACTTTGGGAAAAGCAAACTCTGTAACACGGGTGTGACTGAAAACAGTGGGCTGCTGCGTGTCAAGCCTCCAAGCAGCACCACACTAACAATGTCTGCATTTTAAAACCTACAGACAAAAAGAGCAGACACTGCTTCGGGCGGGCCCTTCAGTGGGCATCTCATTCACATACACACCAAGGTGTGTCAGCCTCACCCCTGAGCTCCTGAAGGACAAGAGCTGAAAGAGCCTCCTTACCGCCTGCCACACCGAACAGCACCCCGAAGACTTTGCAGAGCAGAGTCCGGAGCCGAACAATTCCTGGCACCTTCACACCATTCAGATAGCATTTGATCTCAGGGATCCCAGAGCCTGCCGCCACCGGCTGATGGGGACAAGAGATACAGTCAACTGAAACTCCGCTGCTGCTTGGGTTTACCCCCAACAAGTGGGACATGGGGAACACCCTGCCTTCCTGGGTGTCATCAGGGTCACCTGAAGTTGTGTTTAATCAAAGGAGCTGGGTCCACCATGATTCCTGATTCAGTAGCCTTGGGCACAGGACCAACCATGTGCGTTTCCAGCCAGGTCCCTGGGAGTTCACTTTGTGTGGGAGCCAGTGGCAGGCAGTCAACCAATGACTCTCAGTCACAACCCAGGGGTGTGCAGAGTCCTCCAGCTGGTGTAGTGTGCTGCCGCGGGGAGAAGCCCATCTACCTATAGGTTCCCTCTCCACCCTCACGCAGGCCAGAACCTTTGCTTCCAGAAAGCCACTAGCAAGCCAGAGCACCCTTCTGAGGAACCCAGAGGCTCCCTTGGGATTTCCCCACATTCTTGAACTGGAGATGGGAAAATGAAGAGTGGGACCCCAAATCTCATTCATCCAGCAAAGTCCAATCTACCCACCTCGATTAGTACAAGAAGGCTGGCCAAGAAGACGAAGGTCAGGTTAAAACCCAAGAGCTCCAGGAGAGACAGGGCCAGGCAGCCTTTCTGGCTGCACTCCTCCACTGCTGCAGAACTGCAGTCAAGGCAAAAGGCTCTCAGCCATTCAGCATCCCTGATACCACGGGAAAAGGTACAGCTCTAAGTCACTTCGGCTGCCTAGTGCATGCCTTCCCTTTCTCCATGAATAGTTTTAAAGCTGCCCAAGATAACAGCTACAATAGGAACCACTTAAAAATATGGTGTACCTTCTAGGTGTTCTGTTCAGCACATGCCTATAATCCCAGCCCTTGAAGGCTAAGGCAGGATTCTTGTAAGTTCAAAGCCAGCCTGGGCTACACAGTGAGTTCAAGGTTGACGAAATTACTTAAGCAAGATCCTGTCTCAAAAAAAAAAAAAAAAGTAAAACTATGGAATGCCTCAAACACTACAGCAAGTTACATATGCTAACAGCCCTCACTTTAAAAAGCCTCAATATTATGCCTTGTTTTCTCCAGATAGTTTTAAAATAAGACATTAGATACCCTTGAAAATAGAAATTAAAGCCAGGTGCAGTGACATATGCCTATAATCCTTGCTACATGGGAAGGGGACCCTGGGACAGAAGGATCTTGAGTTCAGTCAGCCCAGGAAATACAGCAAGACTCCATCTCAAATACCAAACCAAACCAAAAAACCCCCTACTTTTTCCTTCCTTGTTCTTCTGGGAGAAGCTACTAAGCTGAATTCCTTGCATGTTTTCTTTTGTGTGTATGTGTGTGTGTGCAGGGTCTGACTACATAGCTCAGACTTGTAGTGATCCTGATTTCTGCCTGCCCAGTGCTGGGATTACAGGCGTGTGCCACCACACCTGGACTCCATCACCCACTCAGTGTGCCTCGGGGCAGGGCCGGCATGGCATGTGGTGCCTGGGATTGAACTCTGGCCCCTGCGCTTACCTAAGCAAGCATTTAGTCTGCTGAGCTATCTTGCCAGCCCTCCTTGCATGTTTTCTTATGTCTGTATTTTTCACATCGTACTTGAGTATGTTGCACAGCTTCCTGCTTTCTGTCCCAACATTTAAATTTTTGAGAACTAACCACACTGATGTACATAGCTCTGCTTCACATCTGTGTAAAGTTAAATTGTATGATTGCGCCACAATTTTTCCACTCCTATAACCAGCACTGCATGGATTTTTTCCCATAAGAGTCAAGGGGCTTCCAAGCTTCCTCTGGTGTAGGCCTCGCTGCAGCCCAAAGGAGAGGATAGCACTGCAGAGAGCAGCACCACGCGGTCAAGCCCAGCTTCCCTCCCTGAGGTCAGGGATGGGAGGTGTGGCCGCAGGCACTGCCCACGCACATCTTCTGTGGCCTGCAACCCCTCCTGCCCTGCTCCTCGTGACAAAGGACCACAACACACCTGGACATGGCCCCTCCACCTCCTCAGAGCTGGCTCGGAGGAAAGCCTGTCTCCTTTTTACCCAAATAAACAGCCTCATTTGATCTGGCCGGCGAGCCTGAGCATGGCAGCCTGGCTGCACAGTAAACCTCCCAGCTCACAATACCACCTTCTCGCCATCACCAGGGTGACAGTCACCTCTGGACCTGGCCTGAAGAGAAACTTGGGAGTCACAGGAACAGGTACCTTCTGACTTTTCCTGTAGCTTAGTAGCTTTCAGGTTTTCTCCTGAAAACCTATTCACATTCTTTTCCATTTTTCTCTTGAACTGTTGGGACTTTTCTTTCTATATTTTTTTGGGGGTGAGAGGGTCTTTGTGAGACACAGTATTGCTATGCTGTGCAGGATGGCCTTGAGCTCACTCTGTAACCCAGGCTGGTCTCGAGCTAGTAACAATCCTGCCTCAGCCTCCCAAGTGCTGGAATTTTAGGCATATGCCACCATGCCTGGTCTTCTTTCTAGACATTTTGAGACTGAGAACTTGTATTTCACTCTATAGTGTTTTATTATTGTTGGGAAAATAACATTCCCTTTACAGGTACAATATTTACTTTGATGTGGTCACATTTATCAATCTTTCCCTTTACAGGGTATGCTGACTAGGGTTTTAAGAAACTAGTCCCTATTTTTTTTTTTTTTTAATGTATTTGGTTGTTACAGGATCTCAGTACACAGCTGGGATTCAATGCTCCCCGTTTGTAAGCCTCCCCAGCACTGGGATTACAGGTGTACACCACTACGCCCAAAGTCCCTACTTTCAATATCACCTATTCTCTTGAGACTGTCTTGCTTATTATCTAGAGTTCAGCTTATTTATAATAGGAATAGAAATCTATTTCTGCACGTGAATTAACTAATGTCTCAGAATATTTTATTAGGGGGCCAGGGAGATGGCTCAGTAGAATAAGCACTTCCCTGGCAAGCTCAAGGGCCTGAGTTCAATCCCTGGTTCTGCCAAAAAAAAAAAAAAAAAAATTATTAAGGGGCCAGGGAGATGGCTCAGTGGAATAAGCGCTGCCCTGGCAAGCGCAACAGCCTGAGTTCAATCCCCAGTTCCTCCAACAAAAAAGCCAAACTTGTGACACCTAGTACAGCAAATCCATTTTGTTGTTGTTCAAAACTTTTTCAACTACTTTTGGCCCTTTGCTCTTCTATATAAATGTAGATATTTTAAAAAATCTCCATAGTAAATTGTATCAGAGACTTGATTAGAACACTAAATTTATAGAGTGGGAGACCAGGCAGCTTTGTGACATTGCACCTTACCAACCACAAACATGGGTCTATCCTCTGAAGCCTTCCTTTTGCTGTCTTTGATGATAATTAACCCTCAAACTGAATGGCTAATAAGTAACCCTTCAGATATCATGTTCACTGCTAAGCCCACGTCTGGACGAGTGTCAGAGACCTCAAAGTCCGTGCGCCATGAAGCCATGGAAAGGATACATGTTTGAACCACTCCAAACTTGAGTTGGGTGAAGAGTCGCACAAAAAAGTCCACAAAGAGTCCCACCTGCGAAGACAAGAAATGCATCACAGGGCCTTGTTCCCAGGGGCAGCACACGTCCACATTCCTCTGAAGCACCACTTCCTCCATGCATTGAAGGCAGCTGCCTGAGTTACAACCCAGCAACTTGTGACTACACCTCAGCCTGTAGTCACTTGCTTCTGAGAAGATCCCTAGGCCAGCCTGGCCGTGCTGTCCCTCCAGACAACAGAGTAAGGCGCACAGCCAAGCGGGGTGAAGCAGAGTAAAACCAAAAGGGAAAGGATGCAGAAGATGGGAGACCAGAGCCACCACTGACATGCTTAAGAACTAAGTACTAAATTGTGCAGGGAAGCACTGCACTGTTTTGAAAGGTGGATTCAAAAGGACCATTTGACACATGTCCAGAGCTTTCCAACCTGGATAAGCATACAGCTTAAGATACGACTTAAGAAGCCAATACTTACTTAGGCATACATGGTTTCTCATGCTTGTCATTAGCATTTTACAGAACTTGTTATTTTGTCTTTTTTTTTTTGTGGAACCAGATATTGAACTCAGGCCCTTGGGCTTACCAGGCAAGCATTTATTCCACTGAGCTATCTCCCCAGCCCTATTTTGTCTTTTTGAGATAGGGCAGTTCAGTATGCAGTTCAGGCTGGCCTTGAGCTCACTTTGTAGCCCAGGCTGGTCTTGAACTTGCAATGATCCTCCTGCTTCAGTCTCCCAAGTGCTGGGATTACAAGCATGTGCCACCATGCCCAGTTTCTGAACTTGTTATTTTGACTCAGGATTGTCTATGGCCAGTGGCTACTGGAATACAGGAAGCAACTTGCATTCCACTATTTCACTCACATGTGTGGGAACTTAAAAGCTTAATTTTACAGGGTCAGAATCAAAGGCTCCCTGCCTTTATCTCCAGCCTTTCTTCACGCCAATGCCTGGAAGCTCATGAGCACTAGCAGGAATGGTGATAGATCAAAATACCTGTAGAGTGGCATTAGAAAGGAGGTGGCCTTTCAGCACAGAAGCTGCTACTGCTGGCAGCTGGAAATTCAGAGGAGTTTGATGGGCAGCAGCAGCGAGACCAACAGTTACATAGCCAATAAATACGCTTAGTACAGGGCAGTCTGCAACCAGAAAGCTATGTAGTAAAATAAATACTCAGATTTCCAAACAGTGAAGCAACCCAGACCTCCTACCCCACAATGGCACCTTCAGGGAGCTAGCAGGGAGGCAGCCTGAGGGCCCTTCATCTTCCCTAGTAGATGTTTCTGTGTCAATTTACTACAGTAAAAACCGGATGAGTGCCAAGAAAATAGAAGCTATGCATGCCCTTGGGTGGCATCCACACAAGTGTATCACAAAGCATTAAGTAGGAGGCTGTGACAACTCAGAAAAAGGAAGTAGGCAGGCCATTGCCCCTTTCCCACTGATGGGAAATCAGATCTGACCATATCTTCCAGCTGGCTGCTGGCTTTTCCTTTTTGCTTTTGGTTTTCTCAGGCAGTCTTGGTTTATAGTACAGGCTGGCTTTGAACTCACTCTGAAGCCCAGGACCATCCTCCTGCCTCAGCCTCCCAGGGGCTGGGATCACAGAGGTGCACCATGCCTGGCTGGCCGCTGGGTCTTCCAGCTTTTCTTCTTCAGGCTTAGCAATGCTAAACCAGCAGTTGTGCTGCAGACCTTTTGCTATCAGAACCCCGGACAATGTGCACAACCTTTCCTGTCCGTGAACCTGCAGAGCCCAGGTACCTTGTCCATTCCAGCACGACCTCCCGCAACAGCCAGCTCTACTTTCTAGACAAGACAGGCACAGAGCAGGGAACAGCTCAGGACAGCATGACCTCAACGTGACCTCAATGTGTGTACTACGTGCTGTGTCATCTGCCACAGGCATGCTGTCTAGCTGGCTGAGATTACACGGTATGACTCATAACCATATCATTAGACAGGTATTTGGCCAAATCTCTGTGAAAGAACCTAGAGTTCTATGTTTTCAGTTTCATTTCATACACAAAAGTAAGAAAAGTGTGAAAAACTAGGCTAGGACTGGGTCTTAGAAAAAGAAAGCAGGGCACAGTAGTTGCGTGCCCGCAGAGCCAGCATTCTGCAGGGCTGACGCAGAAGGATCACAAATTCAAATACAGCCTAGGCCATTTAGCAACATAGTGAGACCCTCTTTCAAAATAAATCCTAAAAGGTCTGGGATGTAGCTTAGTGTGAAGGGCCTGGGTTCAATCTTCAGTACTGTGAAAATAAAAAGGACAGGAAAAAAAAAAAAAACAGCAATCTTGATTATAACAATTGTTACAGTGTTATAAAGGACAAAGAGCATCTGCCAGCCCAGGGCTTTTCCCTCGTGGCCACCACCCCCATGTCCCACTGCTCACCAGCCCGGTGCAGATTCCAATGGCGAACACCACCATCCACTTCACTGCCTCGTACCTTCGCCCTTTCTGCTCACAAGGAAAAGAATAATTCCCACTGTTACAGGGCTGTGTTGGCAGTGGGAAAGGAACACATCTTGGCCAAATTCCATGCACACAGCAAGCACGGGGAGGGGGAGGGGGAGGTCTCATATCTCAGGTGCTTCACAATATGAGAATGATGAAGGGCCAGGTGGCAAACCACTTTGGGCCTCTGGTGGGCAGGAGAAAGGTTCTGGGGATTACATGCTAATGTCTCATGAAAGAGTTAAGTCTCAGGGTAAGAACATTTACCAAGGCTTTTAGAAGAGCAGATACCTGAAGAACGGTGGACTCACCTTATTATCCATGGTCTCCAGTACTTCCAAGTAAGGGTCATTGATGCAGCGGTCATAGTCCAGACTCTAAAACGATGTGTGTGAAAAAGTCAAGAACCATGCAGGAGAAGTATGGCACGCATAACAGGGACACAATTCTGCCATCCAGCTGTTCCATGCATTGGTGGGTAGGACAGATGCCCACAGCACCCAGGAGGGCTGGTCAGGAAGGCAGATGCCAGGTGCAGCTTGCAGCACCCAAGCTCGTGGCCCTCAGGAAAGCACCAGCAGCACTGCCTCACAGGAATGCTTCCTGCTCTAGGAAAAGCTTGACACTACCTACTTCTAAAGGACCTGCACAATAAAGACCTCCAACTATCACCAACCTTGCCCGACTCTCTCCAGGACATGAGAACTAAAGCTTGGGTAACCAGAATCAAGTTAACCTGGAGAGACAATGTATAACCATCTTTTCTAGACAGCCCCTATGAATGTGAGGTTAGTCCCAAGACAGACTAAGACACAGACTATCTTTAAAAGCAACTTCCAGCTTATGTTTGGAAGAGGCACAAGTTTGGCAGCTCCCACAGCTTCCACATCTAAAGCAGTGTCCCTTAAACTGCGCCTACAGAGCACAGGTGCACTTCAAACACCCTGCAGTGCTGCCAACAACACATGGAGAACAACTCTGAGGAAATCATTTTACTGCTGTCTTGGAAGGGAGCCAGCAGGGTGCGACGGCACACGCCTGTAATCGTGGCACTCTCAGCGGCTGCAGCAGGAGGATCAGAGCGTGAGCCCAGCCTGGGCAGGTTAACCACTTAGTGAGACACCACGTTGGAAAATAAAAAGGCTGCGGATGCAGCTCAGTGAGAAGGCCATGGGTCAATGCCCAATCCCCACTACCACAAAAAATAATACATGCATACAGCACACTACAGACAGAAACATAGCAGAGCTAGGGAGAATAATCCCAGCTTCTTGGAAGGCTGGGGCAGGAGGATCTTAAATTTGAGCTCAGCTTGGGCAAATGGATCTCAGCAAGACCTCATAAAATAAAACTAAACATAGGGCTGGAATGTAGCTCAGGGCAAAGGTATTAGGTTCAGTCTTCAGTGCTGCAAATAAAGCTGGAGATGTAACTCAGTACTCTAGTCCCAGTGTGGGGCGGGGGGAGCACACTTTGTCAACAAAGAAAAATAGTATGAATTCACTCTTCCCCGTAAAATGTCCCTACAGCCACGTCAGCTAATGAACAAGCTCGACACTGACCCAGTGGCTAGAGTCCTGGCAGTAGTTTCCAGCTAGCCAAACACAGGTGTGCTCCATTTATTTGATTGCCTGGAGGAAGTCCAGATCCCCTCCTGGACCAGGGCTTGATCCCCAGCACCACATGCAGTACCAGTCCCGCCCCTGGCCACGCTGAGCTGGTGACCAAGTCCAGGCGTGCTGGTGCACACCTGTAATCCCAGTGCTGGGGAGGCTGAAAGCAGGAGGATCACTATGAGTCCAAGCTGCGTAGTAAGACTGTACCAAATACATAAAATAAATAATAAAAAAATAAAGTCCTGCAGCAGCAGCAAGTGACTGGTCAAACCAATTATCATATAACCAAAGATTACATAGCTGTAAAACATTACAGTGTGTTTATATAGACAGATACGGAAAATGTCCAACTGATTAAGAAAAAAAAAAGTGAGATACAATGACAAATTAAGTAAGCCATCCTGGATGTGGTGCACATTTCTGATTCCAGCAGTTTGGAAGGCCGAGGCAGGAGGATTATAAATTTGAGCCTTTGGTAACTTGCCAAGTTAGCAAAAATATAAAAAAAATTGCCACACATGTGTAATAACAGCTCCTCAGGAAACTGAGACAGGAGGAGCCAAAGTTCTGAAGGCCCAGCTCAGGCAATTTAGCAGATTTTGTCTCTGAGTAAAATAAAAATGTCTGGGAACGGGGTGGGATGGCATATGCCTGAAATAAGCCCAGCACTGTGGGAGGCTGAGGCAGGAGGACTGCACTTTCAAAACCAGTCTGACCTATCTCAAAATTCAAAAAAAAAAATAATAATAAAAAGAACTGGTGATGTAGCTCAGTGTGAAGGCCCTGGGTTCAATTGCTGGTGCTATCACAACTAAAAATAATAAAAAATAAGAAGGCTAGGGATGGACTCAATGGAGAACACTGGCTACAATCCAGGTGCCGGGGAAGCACAGCGACCCCACAGTGAGGGAAGAATTCTTCAGCAAAGCAGATTCATCAGTGAGTGTTTAGAGCACAGGATTACACAGGCACGCGCCCACATCTATACAAAGCAGGTATGTACACTTCATTTGAAAATTACAATCTAGCAACCCTACATTGTAGGAACAAACATAAGATGTGGAAAAATACGAATATCCTTCTGTGATACTGTGAAACATATATTTCGTCTCCATCTCGCACCTGGTATCCAGTTCCTAAAACCCTTGGTATCTCCAGCACATGGGTATCTTTTGTACATTAATAAAAACCCTGGGGGCTGGGGACATGGCTCAGTGGAATAAGCGCTTCCCTGGCAAGAGTAAGGGCCTGAGTTCAATCCCTGGTTCTGCCAAATAAATAAATAAATAAATAAATAAATACCCTGCTGGCTGGGACTCCCAGGTAGCTTCAGGATGGGGTAGTCACCAAAAGACCCAGGCACAGTTAGGGGGTTGGAACCTTCATCCCCACCCCACCTCACCTCTGGGGAAGAGCAGCCCAAAGGTTAAGGGGACTGCCAATGGCCAATGATGGGCTAATCACATCCGAGGAATGAAGCCTCCATGAAAACCGAGAGCATGGGGTGGAGAGTGTCCTGGCTGCCGATGGCACACGGGATCCGGGGTGGCTCCCCTGCACCCTCTACTTCCCAAATACCTGGCCCTGCACAGCTCTCTGTCGGGCTGACCTCGGTGTCCTTTTGCACGCCCTCTAATAAAGTGGTAAACACAGGCAAAGTGTTTCCCCGCCCTCTAATAAAGTGGTAAACACAGGCAAAGTGTTTCCCCGAGCCTGGTGAGCAGCTCTAGCAAAACAAGCTCAGGAGAGGGAGGTAGGAACCCACTCTCACATGGAGCAAATGGACTGGGCACGGCACCTGGCTGGATCCACTGGATAACTGCTTGCTTGGTGGAAGGGGAAACAACCCACACACGTGTATCCAAAATGAGTCAAGCAGGGCAAGTGTAAAGGGAAAAATGCTGCCTGCTTCCTCTTACCTTCACACCAAATCTGTACAGAAATTACTGGTCATCTGCTTATGTGCTGGCAGGTCTGTGTCTGGCAGTGCTATAGTTGGGGCTCACGACACACCCAAAAACTGACCTTTTGACTTCAAACTGAGAACTCCAGAGTACAAGCAGCAGATGCAGAAGGGGGCTTCCTCTGAAGTCCTCTCTAGAGAAAGCCAGATTTGCCACACTGCAGTCCCTGCTACGAACCTCTTCTCCATGTATCAACAGAGAAATGAAGGAGGAAGCAAGGAAGCCTGCGGTTGCACTACTGGCAGAACCAGGCAGCTGTGTGCTGGGGACTGTCTGTCCTCCGGGCTTTCTCATTTCCCCTACAGCTCGTTTACCCTTCCTTAGGCACTGCTTCATCCTGCTGCCCAACCCCTACAAAGAAGGCGCATGGGCTTGGCGTCCTCTGGGTACCGGGCAGGGGCTCTGCTCTGGGTGCACTCTCCCACCTCATCTGCCTGCCACCGGCCATGTATGTCTCAGACTCAGGTTCAAACGTGCAGCAGGGACAGGGTATGGTCTTCCGCCCCCACACTACACTCGTATAAACATTTGCACATGTCCAGAAAAGTCAAATTGAGAGACAAAAAGATGAGCTCTTGCCTAGAGGAATGGGCGGCGGGTGAGATAAGAACAGGGTTTTTTTTAGGAGTGATGAAAATGTCCTACATTTGCAATGATGGCTGCATAATTCTCTGAATTTTTCTTTAAAAAGGCCATGGAATTGTACATTTTAAATGGATGTGTAGTATATGCATTGTACTCCAATGCATATACTACACATATTTAGTATTTAGCATACTAAATATGCTAAAAAGGATATTTAGAACTGCAACAGCAAAATTACCAGACACCTCATTTAAAAAAAATGACTCAGTTGAGTTTGACACCATAAAAATGTACCAATGGAATATATGAGTTAGGAAGACCAGAGGCTGTTCTCTTTCCTTCCCTAGGACTATATTTTATTTCTGCTACATGTTACTCTTTGGTACAGGGGAACTAATAAGCATTTTAAAAAATAAAATTTGTATATGTGGTCCACAGGGCTGCAGCTTTTGGTCATGAGCTAAACCATACCTGGCCATGGGGCAAACGGGAGCTGACAGCAGACTCAACCAGGAAGGTGGGCCAAGTGCTCATGTACAAAGAACCTTCAGCAGGCTGTGGGCCAGGGGGTGGCTGTGGCCTTCAGTCTTCTGCTCCCAGCGGACCCATTCTCCAACTTACAAGAGTCACACTGGCTGTGACCAGCATGAAAACATCACTGTTTCTCACAGCACATCTAACTGCCAGGCAGTTTTTATTCATTCTACCCATCATGTGAAAGAATGTCAAAGTGGGGATTCTAACTCCTTGTAGCCCCAATTTAGTGAGAAAGGGTCTAGTATGTGCAGTGAACTCCTAGAGCAGACTTCAGAACAACTTTCAACAGTGGACCCTTTTTTTCTTTTTTGGTGGAACCAGGGATTGAACTTGGGCCCTTGCACTTGCCAGGGAAGCGCTTATTCTACTGAGCCGTCTCCCCGGCCCTTCTAGTGGACCCTTGAGTAAAACCTGACAGCCTTGCTTGGTTCAGCACCCAACTGAATTTGCTCTATACAAAGCAAGTCTTGCTCTCAAAAAGCTCATAGGAGGAGGATGTGACTATGCCTATCTATCCAGTGGGGGCAAGAGCACTACAAATATCAAAGCAATGCAGCAGAAGGAGGGAGCAAAGGAGTCTGGGTCAACAGACAAGGCTGGGCAATTCCCTTGTCCACGGTGCTAGGACAGCTGGCTGATGGGGCAGGGAGCACCTTGCACTGATTTCTTGCTCACCTCTCAACTATCTACAGTGAATCAGGTACTTAGGTGTTTTTTTTTTTTTTTTTTTTTTTTTTTTTTTTTTTTTTTGCAGAACTGGGGATTGAACTCAGACCTTTGCACTTGCCAGGGAAGCGCTTATTCAACTGAGCCATCTCCCCAGGCCCAAGTGTTTTGTTTTTTGAAACAGGGTCTGTGTGATTCGGGGTGACCTTAAACTCATGATCCTCCTGCCTCAGCCTCCTGAGTGCTGAGATTATAGGTGTGCACCACCATACTTGGTTTAAGATACACCAGTGGCTATAATGCTTTTTACCTCATTAAAAGCAATTCCCATACGAATCGTTTATTAAACTATACCATGGTGGTGCAAATAGCAAAATCCAGACAGTAGGACCATTCATTCCAGAGCCCTAATTACGTTGACAAATTAGAAGAGAAGAAAAAAAAAAAAGAAGGGCTAATTAGGGGTTCACAGAGACTACTAAAAGATGCAACAAACAGATACAATATGAGGACCTCATTTGGAACCAATGAAAACTGAAAATATATGACTTTTATAAGAAAACTGGGGGGAGCGGTGGGCAGTGCTAGGGGTAAGCGCCTGCTGGCAGGCACAAGGGCCTGAGTTCGATTTCCATTACCACCACCACCAACAAAAAAAATAGCCTGGAAAATCCGTATACTGGATATATGATATTAAGGAACAATTCTTAGATATAATAATGGTATGGTTATGCTAAAAAAAGTTATCCTCTGGAGATGAACTTGAATTATTTATGGGTGAAATGATATGATATATATAATTTCCTTCCAAATAATATGTGAAGGGCAGGACCAGGGAAATGGCTCAGTGGAATAAGCACTTCCCTGGCAAGCACAAGGGCCTGAGTTCAATCCCCGGTTCCCCCCCCCAAAAAAAAGAGTTCCATACTTAAAATTGCAAACTACAGTGAATAGCATTTCATAGAAGAGCTGCTAAAATGGGAAAGAATCACCTGAAAACTAAAGTCTCAGGAGAGAAACAAGGATTCCTTAGTAAGTTATGAGCACTTGCCTGTTAAATGTATTGTCCAGAGCTCTGACCCTATAATCTCTAAAAGCAAACACATATTCTTTTTTTTTTTTTTTTGCAAAACTGGGGATTGAACTCAGGCTCTTGAGCTTGCCAGGGAAGCGCTTATTCTACTGAGTCATCGCCCAGCCCCAAACACATATTCTACCCAGGTGAAATGTCTATAAATCTCTGAACATACGGACATCAGATTGAGTTCAGCAGTTAAAGTGAAAAGAAGCTACCCTCTCTTACCCGGTACCTGGGGGGAAAGTCAAAAGACCACTGGCTGGAATCACTGCTCCTACCTGAACTTACCCAAGACAATGTCTAGGGAGCTCACCTCATAATCTTTTCTTGGAAGGATCTCATCCTCCTCTTCCTGTGTTTCCCCAAGGATAGTCTAGAAAAACAGATTCATCGAGACATTTTTAGTAGTTAAGATCAGGAGAATCAGGCCTGCTGGCACATGCCTGTAATCCCAGCACTCTGACCACAGAGAACATAAAGTTCAAGCCCAACCTGGGCAACTCAGCCACTTAGGGAGAACCCATCTTAAAATAAAAAGTTAGGGTCAGGGATTTAGCTCAGCGCCACACCATCTGTCTGGCAAGCACAACATTGAGTTTGATTTCCAGTACAAAAAAAAAATAATAATAATAATAATTAAAGGGCTGGGGATGTAGCTCAATGTAAAGGGAATGTTTCAAGTCTCAGTGTCACAAACATACACACAAATAGTGGGGAAAGTATAAAATCAAGTGCTAGCTTCTAAACCAGCTTTATCAAAGAGAAGAAGACAGCAAAAGCCCTTTGGGGCTTGGGGGTGGCGGGATAGGGGCTAATCCATCTGAGTTTTTCATTTCTACTTATACATTTTCCAAATAACCACTCTGATCTCACAACGCCTGAGACATCCAATGTCAGCCTAACGGGAAGGAAATGCAGGCCCCACCTGACAGCGTGCCAATCTGAAATAAGAGGAGACCTGTCAACTCCGGGGACTCGGTAACTCAAGTTTCCCAGGTTGCTTTGCAAGGGAAAGCCGGATTGTCGGTGACCCAGAAAGGGTGCATGAGAATGGATTGAGAAGGGGCTGGAGAAACTACGCCAGCTGCATTCCGAACGCAAGTCCTGTGAAGGGGCTCATTCTGAAAACGCTCGTTTCATTCAAAATTCCTTTCAGACGTAAATAAGAAAAGACACGAAGGGATCAACTGGAACTGGCTTGACTTCGCCCTCAGGTTGGGGCGTGGGGTCCGAGAAAATCCCTCAGACGCGAATACGTGAACCAGGACAGAAGCACCAGTGCTGGGCTGCGGTCCCTAGGCCCCACCCGCTGCCACCTGCGGGCCGCCCCACCCCCGGCAACGCCTCTCTCCATCCCTTAGCAACCGCCCCCTCCTCAGCCCGGCACCGCCCGCTCTTACCAGCTCTTCAGGGGTGCGGGTCTCACGCTCGCTGCAGCAGCAACACCACCGGCAGCAGCAGCACAGAGACCCCCTGCACCCCGCCATCTTCCTCCTTTGCTGCCACTCCGGACCCCTCTACCCCCTCCCAACCAGGATCCGCGCCTCACGTGACTGGCCCCGGGAGGGTCACGTGTGCCTCTCCAGCTTGGGGTCGGAGACAGGGAGTGGCTGCAGACGGGTGGGGCGACGGCTGGCGTCACATGATCATAAAGGGACGGCTTCCGGCGAAAACCGTGGGGTGAGGCCATGTCTGGGGCGGGACTTCCGGTCCCCGGCACGGCTGGTTCCGCCCTCTCACGCCCTGGCAACGGGTTTGAGCTGACAGATTCGTGCGCCCCGCCCTGTCCTTCGCACCTCCTTTGCGGCCGCGCAGCTGAAGGGAGCGGGCACTCTGTCACCGTGATAGCACTGTGAGTGCCTGCGACGTCAGGGGTAGCCGGGAGGGAAACCCCGGAGCGGGGGAACCCTCTCTTAAGGGGCTAACACCTGCTTGCGGTTGGGGTGCGCCGGAGGAGGACCGGATCTTGTACATGGCAGCTCCCTCTGCTCCGCGCTTCCTCCGCGGGATTAACGTAGCCCCAGGGGGAGCCAACCCCGCGACCCGCAACCCTGGACGGATGGACTGCGGATATGAGGGGCCCCTAAGGGAACCTGCACAGGGATGCTAATGCAGCATCCAGCCCCCACCGGCCTGGATCCCTGGGTCCGCCCGCACCGGTGATCTAGTGACCTGATTCCCTCCCTCAGGCCACTTGGATGCCCAGGCTGACAGCAGCCCTACCCTTTTCCTTTTTCTTAAATCCTGGCATTGAAGCTAGGGGCAATTCACCACTGAGCCACGCCTCCCAGCCCCTTTTTATTTTAAGTCAGGGTCTCATTGAATTGATTGAGCTTAGGCTCAGCTCGAATTTGCAATGCTCCCACCTCAGACTTAACAGACTGTTAAGTCTTCTGTTTTTTTTTTTTTTTTTTTTTTTCAGAACCGGGGATTGAATTCAGGCCCTTGCACTTGCCCGGGAGGCGCTTATTCCACTGAGCCCATCTCCCCGGCCCTGCCCTCCTGCCCTTGCCTGTTAAAACTTGTCTTCCCCGGGCACCCGGAGAAGAGTGATGGGCTGCTGGGTCCCACAGCATCCTATTGCACACTGAGCTCCACTTCGACCGTTTTGGAAGGAGTGGTGGGCTGAACACGCTGCTTGCTGGGCACAGTCCGAGTAAAAGGCTCAGCAAATGGCAAAGGGTTATTTGAGCCCCTGACCTGTTGCTGGTTGTTTTGATTGTGCAAGGGGATGCCATAGGCAGAATACTGGTGCTGGTCCAGTAAACAGGGGAGACAAACTTATTAACCCACAATTGTTGCTGGCTAGCTAGCCAAGGTCCTTGTTTCATTGATACTAGAAATTAAAATCGAGACAGGAATTTTCAGGCGAAAAGCTTTTATTTGGTGTTTTTGTTTGTGTGTTTTGTTTTTGAGACAGGGTTTCACTTTGTAGTTCGGGCTGTTCATGGCCTCAAAGTGGTATCCTCCTGCCTCAGCCTCCCAAGTACTGCAATTACAGGCATGCACCACTGTACCCATCCAAGGTTTTCATTAATTTTTGATTAAGGTTATTCGTACATTTTAGGTATACAAATTGATCACATTCAAATGAGAGAATTTAGCTTGAGATCAAAGATCAAGGCCATTGCTTAACAGAGGAAAGTGAAAGGAACTGAAAGTGGCCCAGTTCTGGTGATAAAAATCTAATCCATTAAGAAAAGAATGGGGACCACTTTATAGAGCAGGGCTGGGATCTCATTATTCTCTGTCCTGGTTTCTTAGCTCAGAAAACCATTATGGCTTGGGGGCTGCTGGGTGCTCAGGGTGTAATTCTTGCAGGATTGGGAGCAGCCTCAGGTCCTGGCATGCGGTGATTTCTCCTGCTTGGAATTTGCTCCTGCTTGAATAAGAGGTGACTTCATCATGGGTTGGTCCTTGAGGCCAGGATGACTACAGGGTTAGGACAGTGTCTGGAGACCACTAGGCATTGCTCGAGAGGGTCTGGAACAGGACATTATAAAAGCACAAGTCCTGAAAATCGCTTTTAGTCTTGTAGGGTGTTGAGCTAGGCCAGATAAATTTAGGGCCAAGAACCCTGTGTTACAGACATTCCTAAAGTGATTAGCATAACTGCCTGGAGCTCTGAATGGAGATCTGACCCAAAGTTTTCACTTGACAAAGGTAACCAAAAGAAAAAAAAAATGAAAACGGAGATGTCAAGCTTTAGCTTGCTTTTAGACACCCACTCGGAATCTGCAGGCCCAGCCTCTGGCTCTGTTACATGGTTAGAGCCCTGGGTGCCATGGGGGCCTAGCTTAACATGTATAAATGATAATGTTTGAAAGAGGTCAAAACACAGCACATGCCTGATATACACTGGGGAAACAGTCTTTAAAGAGCAGACGGTTTGCGAGTGGTGTGGCCTCCTCCTCTCTTAGGTTTCATTCCAGCAGGCATCTAATTAGGTGCTCTCTTGAAGGCAGGAAGAAGGCTATCTGGCTGCTCTGCCTTTGCCCCTTCTGTCACCCCTCGCTGAGAGTCCACCACTGGTCACTGGGTGCAATGCCTAACACCCGGAACTTGAAGGAGAGTTTTGTCTTAGAGCACAGTTTCAGGGATGTGGTCTGTAGTTGGCAGTTATGAGGCAGAAACATGGAGGAAGGGTGCGGTGGAGCAAGGTGCTTGCTTTATGGTGGTCAGGAGGCCACCAAGCAGAGCAGGAGACCCGTACCAGAGTGTATTTTGATGCTGGGAGCCGAACCCAGAGTCTTGTGCATGCTAGGCAGATGCTTCCCCTAGCTCTATCCCCAGTGAGACTCGAAGCAGGAGAGAAAGCACTGGCACAGGCTTTCTCTGCAGACAGCACCTCAACTTCATGTGCACCCAGGTGTATGCCATGTACTGTGTGTTGGGGGGGCAGTGAGGCCCGTGATTCTTCAGGGCCCAGATTGGGAAAGTGTACCCACTTAGGGGCAGATGATCCCTGTAGGAACAGACCTGACCCAGTTCTCCTATGTTGATCCGTGCAGTGACTTTTACTACTCTGTTTGCCATGCTGAGCAAAGGTAGTGTTTCATTTTATTTTTGAGAGTGTTTCTCTTATTTTCCCCCCCAAAGTGCCATAGAGCACTGTGCCCTTTTCCCTGTGTGGTGGTTCTGCAGTCGCTGTGACCACTCGGACCTCAGTAGTACACACCAGAACCATCTGCAGGGCAGGCCCAGATGGGACGGCTTTTGTTCCCAGTTGGATATAAATTTGTGTCCTTACTGAATTCAGTCTGCCACTTTTGGAACAAAGCCAGCTTCGTGCTCCAACTGACACCACAGTGGTCTTTTTTGGAGCGCCATGAGTGCAACAGATCTGGCTGCCTGGCTAAGTCCTCTCGCCTTCTGTCCTGCGCACACACTGTAACAGGAGATGTTAGGTAGGGCCAGCCAGAAGGCTCTTCCTTTTTTGGAGAGGGACCCAGTAACCCTAAATGTCTGTTGACTTCAGCTGCACCAACCCCTGCAGCTCCAGCCCCTTTTCCTCCTTCAAGTGCCTTCCCTCTCCCTCCCTTGAGTCCTAGAGCCTCTGCCTCCACCCCCTCTCTCTGGCCTCACTCGTTCTTCCTTTGTCCTGACTCCGCCCAGCTGGGCACACCCGCTAAGGAAGGCTCTTCTGTTCCCTTCCCACCCACTCTGGCCCGGATGGACCATGGAAAAGCCAGGGTCTTTGCAGCTGGGCCCTGCTGCCCCTCCCTAGGAATGTGGGCCTCGAAGGCTGGCATCTCGAGGTACTCTGTGCCACCCTCCGCCAGGTAGCTGTCACGGACGATCTGTGGGCAGAAGGAGCATGTTTCAGTGCCGGGTGGGGGCCGTCAGCCACACAGGGCCCCAATGTGGAGCATGGAGCCTCCGGGCAGGGACAGCATCAGCCTCCCTGCTGCATAGAAATGCGGCGTCCCTCGCTTGAACCTGCCACTGGGGCTCTGCTGCCTACCCTCTGATGCCCCCGCCCTGCCCCGTGCAACAGGACCTGGGCCATGGTGAACGAGGCTCGAGGGGACAGCGTCGGCAGCAGTGGCAGCGAGGGCTCCAGGGACAGTTCGCGATGTTCCACCCCTGGCCTGGACCCGGAGCGCTGTGAGAGGCTCCGGGAGAAAATGAGGCGGAGGATGGAAGCTGGTGACAAATGGTTCTCCTTGGAATTCTTTCCTCCGCGGACTGCAGAGGGAGCTGCCAACCTCCTGTCCATGTGAGCTGGGGAAAGCATGAGGGAGGGAGTTAGGGGAGGGGGTGATTATCAGCCCTTTAATCTGACCAGAAAAGGCAGCCAGAAGGCACCAGTAGGAGCAGAGAGGTCATCTGATAAGTATCTTGTCCCTCAGCTTCAGATTTTTTTTTTTTTATAAGCAGAATTTATTTATTGGGGAAAAGAAAGCTTGGGGGAGGGCAAGCGGATGGCTCCCTTCTTTTGGAGTGTCTTTGTTTTCAGTTTTTATTTCTTGTTGGTGTATAGTGATCACCTTCCTTGTGTGGCCTTGGTGCACACAGATAACACATCTTCATCGTTTTCATCCCTTTCCCTCCACTTGTAGCTCCCCTCCCCTCCTCCACCTCCCTCAGTCCCTGGCTCCCCTTCCCATTTGCAATGGGATCCATCTCCCTAATTCCTGTTAACCTACCTTTATTTTTATTTTTGGCAGAACAGGGGATTGAACTCAGGCCCTTGTGCTTGCCAGGCAAGCGCTTATTCTACTGAGCCATCTCCCTGGCCTCTGCCTAACTTTAGTTTGCTCCTCATTTGTATATGGATTTTCTTCTAGACACCATGCAGTATTCAAGCTTGAGGGTCTGATTTATTTCACTTAAAATCACAGTGTCAAGGTGCATCCATTTTCCTACCAATGACTTGTGTATCCTTCTCTATGGCACAGTATTACTCCACTGTGTATAAATACCACATTTTCTTCATCCATTCATCTGTTGAGGGACATAAGGGCGCATTCCAAGATTTGTCTGTAATGAGTTGGGCAGCTGCGGACAGGAGCATGCGTGCATCCCTATACATGATGTCTTTAACTCAGGAAGAGAACTAGAAGGGGAATAGGTGAGTCCCATGCAATTTGTAGCTTAATTTTGGTTTTGTTTCTGAGCTAGGGCCTCACTGTGTAGTCTATGCTGGCCTCACATTTGCTGCAGCCCCCCTGCCTCAGCCTCCCAAGTGCTGGGATTGCAGGCATGTGCCACCAACTTAGTCTTACCATTTTGAGGGCTCTCCATACTGATTTCCATAAGGGTTATACAAGTATAAGTTCCCTCCAGCGGTACAGAAGTTGATTTCTGGGTGATAGCTGTTTTTTTGCATTATGTATCTTTAGACAACATTTTTAGTGAGTTAAAAATGTTGATTTTAGGGGCCAGGAAGATGGCTCAGTAGAATAAGTGCTTTCAATCCCTGGTTCCACAAAAAAAAGAAAAAAAAAATTTTTTTCTGTGTTCCTTGGTGGAACTTGGGGCTAGGATACACATGGTTTAAAAAATCACAAAGAGGGGCCAGGGAAATGGCTCTGTGGAATAAGTGCTTCCTTGACAAGCACAGGGGCCTGAGTTCAATCCCCAGTTCCATCAAAAAAAAGAAAGAAAGAAAATCACAAAGAGCAACTCAGAATGTTTTCAGCAAGTTGGGAATTTTGTGTGTGTGTGTGTGTGGCAGAACTGGGGGGTTGAACTCAGGCCCTTGCACTTGCCAGGGAAGCACTTATTCCACTGAGCCATCTCCCACCCCCCAATGGGAATTTGGATGGTGCCTCCTGAAATCTGGAGTGCCAAATGAATTACATTAGCACTTTATGAATTTCAGGGGGTTTTGTTTGTTTGTTTTGGTGGAACTGGGGATTGAACTCAGGCCCTTAGGTGTTTAATCTACTGAACTATCTCCCCAGCCCCACAAACAAAGCATTCTTTAATACAATTCTCCACACTTTAGAGTCTTTCATTCTATGTTTATTTACAGTTAGCTCTTTATTTTTATTTTTTATTTTTATTTTTTATTTTTTTGGTGGAACTAGGGATTGAACTCAGGTCCTTGCTCTTGCCAGGGAAGCACTTATTCCACTGAGCCATCTCCCTGGCCCCTAGTTCTTTCTTTTTAAAAGTTGTGCCTTTTACTATCTGTGTTTCTCATGTGTTGATTCCACATTTCTGAAATTTGGAAGTATAAGGGTATTTATTTTTTCCTGTGGTACCAGGGATCAAACTCAGGACCTTGCACTTGCCAGGTAGGCACTTATGCTGCAGAGCTATCTCTCCGGTCCTATAAGGACATTTAATACAGCAGTGTATGCACATCTGTAATCACGGCTACAAAACACTGTTAAAATTTGTAACACAAGTGCTGATGCACACAAGCTTGCTTGCTTTTTTAATTTTAAAAAAAAATTTCCTGTGGTACTGGGGCTTACACTATGTTTTTTGTTGTTTTTTTGTTTAAACTCAATGCCTTTGCACTGAACTACACCCCTAGCCCCACCTCTTTTTACTTAGAGACAGTCTTAAGTCTCAGCTGCCCAGAGAGGGCTCACAGTTGTGATCCTCAGCCTGCCAGCAAGCTGGGATGACGGCAGGCGAGCACCACACCTGGTGAGGTACAGGCTTCCGAGTGTGGTTCAGGAATTTGGCTCCGCTCTGCAAGTTTCTTGGCTGCTGTACTGGGGTCAGGGAGGCAACAGAAAGAACCTGTGTCTGCTGAGCCTTTTCCTGGAGCGAGCCTCTGCCTGCCTGAGGAGCCCCTCCCCCACACGCAGCTGTTGAGACTCTCAACTGGCTCTGGATTATCAGCCTGCAAGGCCTGAGAAGTGTGCTGTGCTGCTCTCATAGAAATGTGGTGTCATGCATGATCACTGTAACCGCAGCAGTAGTGGCTCACACTTTCTCGCCGTGTAACCCCAGGCTGTAGGTGCAGCCGTCTGCATTTTTTTTTTTTTTTAATCTTTTTGAGACAGGGTCTCACTATGCAGTCCAGGCTGGCCTTAAGCTCACTTTGTAGCTCAGGCTGGTCTCGAACTCACAACAATCCTCCTGCCTCAGCCTCCCAGTGCTGGGATTATATATAGGCCTGCGCCACCATGCCCGGCTGGGTTTTGTTTTTTTTTTAAGACAAGGTCTCACTATGTAGTCCTGCCTCAGTCTCCCAAGTGCTGATGAGATTACAGGTACACAGCACCACACCCAGCTTGCCACATCTTATTAGTAAGGAAACTGAGGTTCAGAGGATGTAAGTAATGTGCCGAGGACCACAGAGGTAATAGGTAGCCAAGCCGGAAGATGAACGTAGGTTGCTCTGCCTCTGGCCTCGCCAGTGTACTCTAGCACCCAGGGCCCAGGAGCAGGTGTTGGAGGGTGGTGTCCCCCAGGAGCCTCTTTTCAGAGTGAAATCCCCTACAGGTTTGACCAGATGGCAGCAGGTGGCCCCCTCTTCATAGATGTGACCTGGCACCCAGCAGGGGACCCTGGTTCAGATAAAGAGACGTCCTCCATGATGATCGCCAGCACGGCCATGAACTACTGTGGTCTGGAAACCATGCTGCACATGACCTGCTGCCAGCATAGCCCGGAGGAGATCACGGGCCACCTGTATAAAGCGAAGCAGCTGGGCATCAGGAACATCTTGGCACTGCGGGGAGGTGTGGAGCCAGCATTGCCCTCCTCTCGGGGTTCTTTGTTCCCAAGGCCTCTCCAGTCTCTGGAACAGGGTCCCCCACTAGATGTCAGGGTTCCCACCTACCTGCAGACCAGTGGGCATTGGGGCAGAGAGTCCACCACGGACCCTGCCTCCACCGCCTTCAGACCTGGATGTAGTAGGCCAGGCGGGAGTGGGGCCAAGGCCTTAGCCCCACCTGCTGGCTATACTTGACCTGGTTACAGAATGTAGCCCTTGCATTCAGCCAGGAGTGCCTGCTGTCCTCAGGCTGCCTGGGAGTGAGTGGTGGAAACTGATGGCTAGGAGGGAGCGTGTGCCCTCATGCACTTCACCATGGGGCCACTTCTCACTTGAGACAGGTAGAAAGTTCTCCCAGAGGCAAGATCTGCAAGACAGCAGGGCGTGAGCTGGTGGGGGGAACATGTGGGATGTAGAACCCCAGTTCTCTGAGTTCAGCGGGCTCTATCTCCTGAGCTCCACCTGGAGCAGGTGCCTGGCTCGTTGGCCCTTTGTAGACGTGAACGGTCTGGCTGCTTTCCTCTTTGCTCTGCTTGCCAGCTTCAGGGTGATAGGACTCTGTAGGGTGAAGCTCTGCCCTGGGTACAGAGATGGACAGAGGGGGCAAAGAGGCTCTCCAAGGTCAGGAAAACCCAGTACCATGACCTCCACAACCCCGCAGACCCCGTAGGTGGCCAGTGGGAAGCGGAGGAAAGAGGCTTCGACTATGCTACAGATCTGGTGAAGCACATCCGAAGCGAGTTTGGTGACTACTTTGACATCTGTGTGGCAGGTGAGTGGGTGGAGGTGGAGAGAGGAGAGGAGAGGTTGGGAGAATTGGGTCAGCCCAAGACACTACAGTCAGGTGCACCTGTGGGCCAGAGCCATGGCCAGATGGGTATGTGCGGGTATGTGCATGAGCTGCAGGTGGTTCACACAATGAATGACCTTGTGCTTCCGGTCTCCCACCACCCTCTGGCCTGCCACCACCTGCAGAGCTTCTGTTCCTCTGCCTCGTGTGTTCCCAGCCCTCCCCTTCTCTCTCCAGCCAAAGGAGTTTATTAAAAGGACTTGAGGCAGGGACTCTGAGAAGCCAAGGCAGGAGATGGCATCAACCCCCACCAGGCACAGGCCCCAGTCCAAAAGCAAGGCCATACCCAGTCTCTGCAGCTACAGCACCCCCCATCTCTGCTCCCCCTGCAATCTGCCCCCTCCTTCCTCCAGAAGACCAGATGGCCACAATCCTCTGCACATGACTGTGCCGTGTCCTGAGTGTTCACGAACGTGGTATCAGTCCCAGCCAGTAGCCTAGACCAGGTGACAGCCCTCAGTGTCAGTCCAGATGCCCAGGTTGTTCAGCTATGGCTCTTTCCACTGCAGCCAAGAGGCCAGGCTCATGGCAGAAATGAGCAAGGGTCCCCCCCCCACTCACCCCAATGACAGCAAGGGGGGACAGCAGGGCCATGTGTGCCAAGAACTCAAGCCCCTTGAGTTGATTTGGCATATCTGCTTAAAATGACCACTTTTCTCATGGGGGGGGTACCCTCTCCCCTTTTGGTCTTTTTGAGACAGTCCCACTGTGCAGTTCAGGCTGGGCTTAAACTCTCAGTGATCCTTCTGCCTCAGCCCCCTGAGTGCTGGGATTACAGGCCTGTACCACCACACCTGCCCTAATCATGCTCCCCTGCCCCCCATATTGGGGGGATCAAACTCTGGACCTTGTACTTGTCAAGCAGGCACTTATGCTGCTGAGCTTTCTCCCCAGCCCTAATTGTGCTTTTTTTTGGGGGGAGGGGGATTTTAGGGAAGGGTCTACAGGGTGCTCAGGGTTTCATTACTAGATCAGACTTGCCGTGATTCTCCTGTTTACAACCTCTCAAGTACTGGGACTCTAGGCATGCACCACCACGCCAAGTCTCACATTTTTATACTAAAGTAAATGTGGGTAGATTAGAGTCACATCCAAATTATAAAAATAAGCTGAGTGGCTTCAGGAACATTTATCACAGGTAACTGCAGTCTTTTCTCAGTCTTACCCAGATGGCTAAGATAGGGACACACTGATAGTCATTAGGAGGCAGCAGGCATTTCCTCCTGTTCCAGCTGTGATGGCCCCTTCCTAATGCATCTAGCTGGGTGGAGACTGCACATGCGCACTGGTGGTGGCTGTGAGGTGAATGGTTTCAAGCTTTGCTAACTGTGACCATCAGTGGCTTAAGAAAGACCATGCTGCTGGTGATAGAATATAGTCAAGTGAGCAAAATTCAGGTGTGATCAAAGGCTGGATTTGTTTTGTGGTTATGCTGTAAAGCTGTAGAGTTTCTGAATTTCCTACTGGAAAAATAGCTTTGTTACTGAAAGTGAAATTCTTGTGCCTACTTCCTGTGTCCCGCCACCCCCACCCCTTGAAACCGTAGCTCTTATAGCCATTTTGGATGACTGGGTTGCTGAAGAACAGCACTGCCTTATCACAGCGAAACAGTCCGGCCTCCCAACAGCCCAGGGCTCTGGGCTGCATCCTGAGTGGCTTGGGACCTGCCCAGGCTCAGGCAGGAGCCAGTGCTGTCCCTGTCCCTGTGGTTGCATGATGGCCATGCAGGGCTGCTGGTCATTCCCATCACTAGGAAGGAGTCCGTTCCCAGAGCTAGCACCCATCCTAGCAGGCGTCTGACCTCCATCTTCTGCACCCCAGCACTTTGTCATCTCACTTCCTGGCACATTCAGTGGGGTTTAACTGATACTGGCTCTCCCATCAGTGGGAACAGAGGGTGTGATTAACAAGGGACCCAACTATGGTGGCGAATCCTTCCTGCAATGGATCAGTGGGTGTTTGTGTATTTTGTTTTTGTTTTGTATGGGCCATCGAACTCAGGACCTTGCCCTTGCCAGCTGAGCTATATCTCTGGCCTGATCTTAGGACATCTGAAAGCAGTTTCTATGCTCTCTCTATTCATTTCTTGGAGCAGAAGTCCTCTACGTTCTTCAGTTCTGTATATGATATGGTTCCTAACCATTTGCTGTCCTAAATGCCTAAAGGATTTTATTTATTTTTGTGTATTTAGATCAAGGTCTAAAGGGTCTACACAGACTGGACTCATAGTGATTCTCCTGTTTTCAGCCTTGCAAGCACTGGGATTACAGATACACACCACATGCCTAGTCTCAGTCGTCAGCTCAGTGCGCCCTGGGGTGGGGCTGGAAAGGCAGGGATTGAACCGTGTTCCCTAAAATACCTAAGCAGGCATTTTAGTCTGCTGAGCTATCTGGCTGGCCCTGCCTGAAGGATTTCAGTGTTAAGTCAAAAATAGTACTTTGAAAAAAAAAAAAAATAGTACTTTGATCCAGTGCCTAGGGCCATATCCCGTGCCCCCAAAGCTGCCTGACCAGTGCCAAATGAAGCAGTTTCTTCGTCCCATGGCCACCAAGTGCAGGCCCGATTTAACTGGCCGGTTGAACCAGGTCAGTGTGGGACATTTAGCACAATCCATTCCACTCTTGGCTTCAAGCCATCTCCCACGAGGGTCATCTGCAGTCAGAGAGCACATTCACCACCCAGCTGTCCATGTTGCCTGCTGTGCTGTGCTGTTGGAAGGTATGAGTTTGAGACCTGGGGCAGAGCATGCTGGGGTCTTTATGGTCACCTTAAGGCATAGGCCAGCCTCTCCCTAATGTGTTCCCTGATGGCAGGTTACCCCAAGGGCCACCCTGAGGCAGAGAGCTTTGAGGAGGATCTGAAGCACCTGAAGGAAAAGGTGTCTGCAGGCGCAGACTTCGTCATTACCCAGCTCTTCTTTGAGGCCAACACTTTCTTCCGCTTTGTGAAGGCCTGCAACGAGATCGGCGTCACCTGCCCCATCCTCCCTGGGATCTTCCCTATCCAAGTGAGGCTCCCTAGTTTCCCCACTCCCCATCTCAGCAAGGCCAGGGCCCTGGGGGAAATGCCAAGTTCAGTGAAGTCCTTCCGTGAGACAAATGTGGGGGCCTGGCACAGAGTGGTGCTGCAGGCTGAACCTCACGTGGTCATCTGATGACCCCTCAAAAGACAGCAATGGCCGGGCGTGGTGGCGCATGTCTGTAATCCCAGCACTCGGGAGGCTGAGGCAGGAGGATTGTTGTGAGTTCGAGACCAGCCTGAGCTACAAAGTGAGCTTAAGGCCAGCCTCAACTGCATAGTAAGACCCTGTCTCAAAAAGACCAAAAAAAAAAAAGACAGCAATGTCTATGAGGGGTGTATACTTTGGCCAACTGGCAAGGGTCACCACAAAGGATTGGGACTGTATTTTTTTTTTTTTTTTTTTTTTTTT
>PVKA01005923.1:0-38563 GCA_004027165.1 Ctenomys sociabilis | reverse complement strand
GGTTAAGCTGCAGTTTCTCAAACTTGACTGTCATCAGAACCCTCTTTAATAAGCTTTTATGAAAGCTGGGCTCCAGGCTCCCCACCTTTAGGGATTCTGGGTGAGTCTTCAGGTCTGCATTTTGCTTCTTAAGCTTGGTGGATGATTCTGATGGTCAGCAAAGCTTGGGAACAGTGGGTTAGGTGACCACCGTGTTACCAAGAAATACAGGTCAGGGTAAAGGGCTGGCTCAGGCGGTGGCAGTTACTGCAAGAAGCAGAGCAAACAGGACCAGCCCAAAGTGGCCCTGCACACAGCCTGGCTTTCCTGAGTTCTTCCAGTGACACTGCAGTGGCCAGGAATCCAGTGGGCATAGAAACAGCTAAGTCAGGGTGGGAGGCAGTGGGCAGATGAGCCCACTGCTTCCCATGTCCCCGGCAGAGCTACTCCTCCCTCCGGCAGCTGGTGAAGCTGTCCAAGCTGGAGGTGCCGCAGGAGATCAAGGACGTGATAGAGCCGATCAAAGACAATGATGCTGCCATCTGCAACTACGGCATCGAGCTGGCCGTGAGCTTGTGCCAGGAGCTTCTGGCCAGCGGCTTGGTGCCAGGCCTGCACTTCTACACCCTCAACCGCAAGATGGCCACCACCACGGTGCTGAAGCGCTTGGGCATGTGGACTGAGGACCCCAGGTGAGGGGAGGGGGCGGCACCCATGGGGGGGCTGTGGGGGTGTCCACCCTATGGTAGCTGCAGCAGTCGAGCTAGGCCAATCCCTGGTCCTTTCTGTCTGCACCGTCACCAGGCGTCCCCTCCCCTGGGCCATCAGCGCGCACCCCAAGCGCCGAGAGGAAGATGTGCGCCCCATCTTCTGGGCCTCCAGGCCAAAGAGCTACATCTACCGCACCCAGGACTGGAACGAATTTCCCAATGGCCGCTGGTGAGGGCCACAGCCGCTCAAGGCCGGCAGACCCTGGAGGAGGTGGGCAGGATGGTGGCCTCCTGGGCGCCACGGGGTGGTAGCTGCCACAACAGGAGCCCAGGGAGCGGGCTGTGTCCTGACCTGAGTGCATCCCCTGGCCAGGGGCAATTCCTCCTCACCCGCCTTCGGGGAGCTGAAGAACTACTACCTCTTCTACCTGAAGAGCAGGTGCCCCCAGCAGGAGCTGCTGAAGATGTGGGGTGAGGAGCTCAGCAGTGAGGAAAGTGTCTTCGAAGTCTTTGCACACTACCTCTCGGGAGAGCCAAACCAACATGGCCACAAGGTGAGCAGTGTGGGGCCGGGCCTCTGGTCACCCCTGCCCTGGCCCCAGCTGTGGCCCATCAGCAAGGGGACATGAGTGACCTGGGAAGTCCTTTGAGAGCGAGGGAGCCGCCCTGGCCCAGCTCCTGCCCCTGCTTCTGCCAGGTGACCTGCCTGCCCTGGAATGACGAGCCGCTGGCAGCGGAGACCAACCTGATGAAGGAGCAGCTGCTGCGCGTGAACCGGCTGGGCATCCTTACCATCAACTCCCAGCCCAACGTCAACGGGAGGCCATCCTCTGACCCCATTGTGGGCTGGGGCCCCAGTGGGGGCTACGTCTTCCAGAAGGTTGGGGAGTGCAGTGACTTCCTGGGACTAGGGCACAGCGCAGACTGTCTTTTCTGCCAGGGTTCTTTTGAATGACTGGAGCACAAGAGTGCAGGCTGTAGAGTGGACAGACCCCCAGGCAGGAAGGTCACTGGGCCTCAGTTCTGTAAAATGGGCTATATTTCATGTTAGGGCACAAAACTTCCAGGAAGCAACCACTGAGTGGGACCCACACTTCACTGCTAGAGTGACCTTTTCTCCCAAGGCTGCTAGAATTAACTCATGTGAAGCTCAAACCTGACCCAGAGGCCCTGAGTTAATATCCACTCTACTGTTCACTATTAGGGTAATGCACTGACTCAGCATGCCCAAAGACAGTTTCTTCATTTGGGGACACCATACCATCGACCCAGGGTGCTATATCCTGGCATGGTCCCTCCCTGGACAGGCACAAACAGGAGGGCGGGCACCTGGGGGCTGCAGCACAAGCGCGCTCGGGCACAGGGAAGGGACATCGCAGGAGCTGGGGCTGACTCCTTGGCCGCCTGTGTCTATAGGCCTACCTGGAATTCTTTACCTCCCGAGAGACAGTAGAGGCACTCCTGCAGGTGCTGAAGAAGTACGAGCTGCGGGTCAACTACCACATCGTGGATGTGAAGGTAGGCAGCTTCTGGCTCCCAGCTCCACATGCTTAGCAGGGTGTCACATGGACTCCGACGGCCTCTCCTCAGCCAGGCAGTTGTGTGAGAGACATAGGTCTCTGGCCCCATAGAGCTCCCAGCCTAGCGAGGAGACAAAAACAGATGATCACCTCTCGGCATGAGCAGGAGAGTGAAGCAAGGCTCAGCACAGGACGCTGGATCCAGAGGAAGCGCGTCGGAGCGCCCTGGGGAACTGGTGCAGGAGGCCTGCACAGTTAAGCCCCGCTGGTGGCTTAGTGAGACCCCGTTTCAAAATTTAAGAGCCAAGCATTATGGTGCAGCTGTAATCCAAACACTTGGAAGGTAGAGGCAGGAGGAGCTCCAAAAATTGGAGGCCAGCCTGAAATACATAGGGAGTTCAAGACCAGCCTGAATTTACATTGTGAGAACTTGTCTCAAAAAAACAGAAATTAGTTAATTGATAAAAGGGCATAGGGATGTAGCCCAGCATGAAGGCCTCAGCGCCAAACAACCTGGGAGGTCAGGAAGCTTCTGGGAGGTGTCCCATGTGGCCTGAATCTTAAGACAAGAGGAGTTGGTGAGTGGGGGGAGGTGTTTAGCAGGGCCTTGGGGCTCCGTTGTCCTGCTTGGAGCTTGGGGATATCCTAGAGGCAGGAAACGCCTCCTCAGCAGTGGCATGACTTGGCTCTGTTTTGTCTCAGGCAGAGGGCAGCTGTGTGGGTAACAGGCAGGGCTTAATGGAGAGCAGAGGGAGGACAGGTGGGAGCTGGCCAGTGCTGTCCCCCAGTAGGAAGCTGCCTGGGTGACCACCCTTGGTCCTTGCACAGAGCCACACTATTCGGGTGCAGGCCCAAGAGGGGCAGTGAAAGGGCTGCTACCATGTCCGTCTTCCACCACCCTTGCAGGGTGAGAACGTCACCAACGCCCCTGAGCTGCAGCCCAATGCTGTCACGTGGGGCATCTTCCCCGGGCGAGAGATCATCCAGCCCACAGTGGTGGATCCCGTCAGCTTCATGTTCTGGAAGGTAAAGGATGGAAGGAGCCTCCCCCACCCACTTGAGAACCCTAAAGAGACAGCACTCAGCCCAGTCCCAAGGTTCTGACTAAAGACCACAACCCCAGGGCCAGCAGATTCGGCCTTCAAGGCCATATAGTATACTAGTATTTCTGAGGTTGGTGGGAATGGCTCGGGCCTTGGGCCTTGCTCTGCTCCTCGACCTGTTCACTAAGGCAGCAACAGAAGCCCTGGGCATGAGCTGGCTTGGGGGCATCCTGTTGACCTTGCACATGTGTGTGTGTGTGTGTACAAACGTGCACCCACACCTATGTAGGACGAAGCCTTCGCCCTATGGATTGAACAGTGGGGCAAGCTGTATGATGAGGAGTCACCATCCCGCATGATTATCCAGTACATCCACGACAACTACTTCCTGGTCAACCTGGTGGACAACGAGTTCCCAAAGGACAACTGCCTGTGGCAGGTAGTGGAAGAGGCATTCGAGCTGCTCAATAGGCCTGCTGTGCTCTCGCGGGAGGTGGAGGCACCGTGACCTGCGCCTACCCCTCCCTGTCCTGGTTCTCCCATGGACCCCAAAGCCTGTCCTCCACTGCCCACAGAAGGATGGCACGATGGGAGTCAGTCCTTCGTGGGAGCCCTGTGTTCCCTGCACCAGCAGGATGTTATGCTCTGTTGGTGAGGGATACCTCCATGCTGCAGGGGACCACATCACTTTCCTGGGAAGGAAAGGACACTGGTTTTACAGCTGAGCCCCTGGAGCTAGCCTGGGGCTTCCAGAGAACCTGCACTTGGGTCCCTGCAGGACAGGCCAAGTGTGGGCAGCAGGTTCCTGTGAAATTGAAGAATGAAGGTTCTGGAAGCTGGCAGCCAGAGCTCCAGGACTTGGGACTGAAGGGACAAACCACTGCCTCCTGCTCAGCTGGCTGGTCAGGTTGGCATCTAGCATGCCAGAACATCTTGGCACCTTTGACCTGAGGCCTCAGCCAGGTGCATCCCCTTCTGCAGTGCTGCTCTTTGCAACAGCAGTCTGTGTTCTGCTGGTGAGAGACATCAAGTGCCCCTCAGGGCTAGCGGCAGTCCCAATCCTCCAGCTCGCTGGGACCCTGGCTGACTCTTCTGTCCTAGTAACTCTCCGGCGCAGTGCTCAGCCCCTCTTGCTGGCTTAGTTTTAGGCAGCTGCTGGCCAAGGCCCATGACTGTCACATGCATGTAGGCTGCTGCTGTCCTGGACGCCAGCCTGCTGGCTTGGCTGGCCCAGCAGAGAGGAGAGCTCTCCTGGCCCAGTGGGCCCCTCTGCCCTCCCCTCCGGGCCCAGCTGACTGAGGTGGAGGGTGGCTTCAGAAGATTGTGCAAGAGAAGCAGCTAGGACCACAGAGGCCTTTATTGTGTTTGAACTCCTAGCAGTGTCGCTGTATTCTGTGCATGTGGGCCTATTCTAGCTTGGTAGTCCATGGGGACAGTCATAGCTGCAGCTGGTCCCCGGCCCTGCCCCACATCCTCCACAGCCCAGGGGTTGTGGCGAGCCTGTTCCTGGAGGCTGCTTCCTTGGGCTCCTGGCTGCCACGTGCTGGTTCCACTTCTCAAAGGCCTGGAATTAGAGGGCTGGGAAAGGCCACTTGTCTCCAGAGTCCTGTAGGGCCTGGCTCTTTCAGTCCCTATGGAGGCCCCTCCCCCTGCCCTGACAGCCAGACCAAACACAGGCTCAGAATAGCTCTGCCCTGTGACCTAGACAGCTCACTCCAAGAGGAGGAGGCACTGCCTGGCACTTGGGACCTAGCCCCCAGCAGCTGCTACGCCACAGGTCAAGCCTTGAACCCACTGATGGTGACGCTGGGCTGAGCCCGTGGCCACCAGTCAAAGCCTGGGCACCCCCAGGCTGCACATTTACCTCCCCAGAAAACAAAGTTCAGCAGGGCCAGCAGCGCAGACCCCTGCCCTGCTTTGCAGCGTCAGGAGGCTCCCATGGCTTGAAGGCCAGCTGATGAGGTGTCCTAAACCCACTGCTGTACCTGGGAAATGACCCAGCTGTCTTCTTGCTCCTGTAGCTGCCTGGCCACTCGCAGCTGCAAGACCCACTGCCCCCATGCCCTCCAGGCTTGTCCCAGTGCCACTGCCCTCAGTGTGCACCCCATTACCGCAGCCCTTTGCCTGGCTTGCAGCTATGTGACATCTGTCAGTGGCCGAGGTGGGATGAGGTGGGCAGGGGAGGGTGTAATCCAAGGAGCCATGGGTGAAAGGTGCTACTGCAGGGTCAGGAGGAGGATGACATGGGAGGCTGCCAGGCCCACTCACCAGGCTCTGGGACAGCTGCTGGGCTCCTCGAACATCTGCCCAGCACTTCACGTCACCCTCAGGCACCTGGCCCACCGGGAGGCGTGCAAGCTGCGTCACCACACCGTGCTGGCAGTACTTCCTCCTGGAGACCAGGCATGGTGACCTCAGTAAGGCCAGGAGGAAGGCTGCTCCTGGCCTCGGGCTCCTCCAGGACCCTGCGGCATTGAGCGCTGGCCTCATGCCACCCCAGTGTGTGCATGCAGCCGCTCGCCCATAACCCAGCCTGCTTGAGGGACCCTCACCTTGGGGGACTTGGATCACAGAGCCATCCTGGGGTTGTAGGAATCCTGCTCAGGGCCCAGCTACCTTGTTCAGGCCACCTTGACCACAGCTGGAAGAGGACATTCCCTGGGGCCTGCAAAAGGGAATTAGGGCGGGCAAGGTTAAGGCATTACTTCAGGGTGGTGGCTGTCCATTAGCCCAGCCAGAGTTGAGGCCACAGGCAGTAGATGGTGAGAAGCCTACGTCTTCCCCTCCCTCTTATCCCTAGGGCCTCACTGCAGGGGTGGGGCAGGAAAGGAACTACAATCTGCACAGCCAAGAGATTTAAAAAAGGAGGAAGTGGGTGAGTAAAACAGTAAATACACTTAGTAGCCAGACTTGGGTGGTGGGGAATGAATGCAGTTCCAGGCCCCAAGGCCTGGGCGTGTCTCTCACCCAGCCCTCCATTCAGTCACCCAGGGGCTGGGTCGCTACTGTCAGGCCCTGCCACTTACCCGTGCACCCAAATGGGAGGTTTCACCTCATCCTGAGACCTCCCATGAGCACTGAGGACCCTAGAGGAAATGGAGAAGGTGCTCCTGGGTAGTGTGGCCCATCTTCCACCCGCTGAACTCATCCAAACAGAAGGGGGAACCAGTAAGAGCCCACCCAGGCCAGGAACAGCCCGGAGATGGTTGCCTCTGACCTCACTTAACCTTTACCAGACTGACTTGGACGTCAGAGCCCGAGCACTGGTGGGGCACTCCACCTCACTGCAAGATGCATCTTACCTGTCCACATGTCCTGGTGAGGGTGCTCTGTATGTGCGTACCAGCAGACATGTGGGCTAGGAAGAAGCCCACATGTGATGTGCCCGTAGGCCTGTTTCCCCGGGAGTGGCTGGGGAAAGAAAGCATAGAAGTCCTCGGTAATCCATCTAGTGGTGAAATAACCTGCGGCCCTGGGCTTAGCCTTGCTATTGACCGGGGTGTGAATTCTGCAAACCTCCAAGTCTTACCTCCTAATTCCACTGAAAGAGCAAAAACCACTAATTTTTTCTCTCAGAATTTAGAAACTGCCCTTCCTGGCATGACAGGCCCCCGACTCCTATGCAGTTGCATTTTTATGCCTGGCTGTGGTGGTGCCACCTACCATTTGCCAGTGTCGGGACTAACAGCTTCAGGTCTGGAGAGGGGCTGGTGAGTACTTCTAGAGGAAATTAATTTTTTTACTTTTATATTTGATTCTTTTCTGTAATAAACATATTTGTTTCTAATTTTAAAAAAAACTTGATTAAAATGAGATGAGCCCCATGTACCTATCTCAATCGGGACAGCACACGATGTGTTATAAATTCAGCTGCTTCCTGAGCAGATTCAGACCCCTGCACCTGGGACTGCATCAGGCCAATATCTGCAAGGTGCTCAGCAGTGTTTGTTGATGGACCGACCCAGTGTTGCCTGCTCCCCAGTGCCAGGAGAGAGTGCAAGAGCCAGCTATGGGTGGGGTTTACAGGGCCTTGGGGGCCCCAGAGAAGTGCTCAGCCATGCCACACCATGGGCTGGAATAAGCTGAAGCTACAAGACCCCCACCCATCTGTGTCCCACTACCCCTACATCAAGGGAGCTGGAGCATCCGTCAGGAGGGGGAGCCTCCTGCTGGCCGGCCTGGGCCAGTGCCTGAGGTCAGTGCTCAAGGCCGGGGTTTGAGCTGGGCGTGGTGGCGCAGGCCTGTAATCCCAGCCCTCTGGAGGCTGAGGGAGGAGGATTGTTGTGGGTTCAAAACCAGCCTGAGCTACAAAGTGAGCTTAAGGCCAGCCTGAACTGCACAGTGAGACCCTGTCTCAAAAAGAAAAAAAAAAAAAAAAAAAGGCCTGGGTTTGAGGATCCAGCTGCTGTTCGCCACTGGGCCCAGTGGGTCCAAAGGACGAAGCTAAACCCAGCCTTCAGGTGTTGAGTAAAGGATGCTCACTGGATGTGGCCTTGGTCCAGGACACTAAGGCCCCAGAAGAGAAGTACCCAGAGCAAGCCATCAGTGCCAGGCCCCTCAGGCATGCCTTGCAACACAGGCCACCAAAGCCTCAGGCCTGTGCTTTCCCTGGACCCTCTCACATAATCGAGTGAAATGGACTGGAGAGGCCCCCAGAAGGGGCAGCACCCTGTTTGAGGGGCAGCCCTGCCAGCCACGCCTTGCCTTCTCTCCACAATGCCCTGCCCACTGGCTGGCCCAAACCCTGGGCAAAGCAGTCCCACACATCTGGCCACAAAGAAAAGGATGGCTCAGAGATCTTCCCAAGGAGGGTCCCCCAGCTAGAAAGTGGTCAGGCTGGGACTGTCTGCAGTGCCAGGCTGGCATCTTCCCACCCCCAACCATCCTCCAGGCCTCTGCTGCCACCTGGCCACCAAATATGCACTACCCCACCACAATCAAGCTCACAGCCTGAGCTCAAGGCCCCAAGCAAGGCTGCCCTCAGGCCATGGCACTCATGGGTCACTCAGCCTCTGGACAGCATGGACTCCAATGAACTGGCCACCACAGGCCCTGTGGCACATAGGGCTGCCTGCTGGGCCTCATGGCACTGGCCCAGGGACACTTGCCATACCACAAAGGCCTGCGGGGCCTGGGCCCTCCTCAGCCCTCTGTCTGCCAAGCCCTGCTCCACAGGGCTGTCCAGTGCAGCACACGGCCAGGAAGCATGCTGTCCCTGTGCACTGGCCACCACCCCTTGGGCCTCCCTCCAGGTGGGATATGCCACCCCCAGAGCTCTTCTCCTTTTCCAGGCATCCTGGAAGACTGGACACTGGGCTCCAGGCACCCTCGTATCTCTCACAAGCTCACACCAGGCCTGGAAGTGGTTGCAAAACAGAAGCAGAGGAGAGAGCTGGCTGGCTCTGAGTCACAGGTCTGATTATCCAAAAGGATGTCTCCAAGTCTCTCTGATAGTGTGGACTACGCACAGCTTTACACATGCAGCAGTGTGCCTTAAAAAGCCCCTGTCCAATCCATGCCTGCAGTAGCCAGGAGGCTGATGGCTGAGAGTTTAAGGCCAGCCTGGGCTACACAGTGGGCCCCTGTCTCAAAAAAATAATTTTTTAAAAAACACAAAAATGTCCTGTCCAGTGAGTAAGGGTGAAGGGCCTTCCTTCAGGGAATTCAGCACACACACTTGCCATGTTTTAACCCGTCTTGGGAAGCAGATGCTGCCCTGGGAAGGTGGGGGGTACTGGCATCTATGGGCTCACAGCTGTGTCCTACAATCAGGTGTTTGGTGAGGGAATGGAGGAACACAACCCTCTGGTCCTTCGTGGTCATCGGAATGCAGCAGCACAGGTGTGTCCACCCTGTGGCCAGTGCCTCGCTGTCATATGGGGACACCATGAGCATAGGTGAGTTTAGGCTACGCTGCAGGCTGAGGCCTCTTCTGGTCCTGTGGCTTAATTTTGTTTTCATTTATTTTTTATATTTTTAATTTTTTTATTTTTTAAACAGGGTCTTGCTATATAGTCCAAGCTGGCCTTGAGTTCACAGTGATCCTATCACAGCCTCCCAAGTATATGCTAGGATGACTTAATTTTTTGTGACAATTTCACTCTCTTCTTCCACTGCCTTAACTGTCCTCAGAAGGAGCAGAGCTGCCCTGACCAGGAGGGGCACTCCTGGGGCTTAGCAAGGTCATAGGTGAGAGCGGGGCTTACCATGCCCCAAAACAGATAAGGAGGGCTTGGTGGTCCTGGCCCTCCCTTCCTGCTCCACCCTTCCAAGACCCCAGCATCAGAGCCACCCCTGAGCGTCCAGTCCCTGGGCTCCCCCCGCCCCAGGTTTCCCCTGGGCTGGGGACTCCAACCTCTCCCAGCCCCTGGGTGCCCACCTGAGCAGGTGTCTCCTCTGGGCCACCTCCTGCCACCAGCCCTGGAACACAACCTTCCTCAGGCCCTGGAGGTGGCCATGCACCCAACTCTGGTACTTGTGCTTCTCAGGCAGAAGCCACTGTCCTGGAGCCGGAGACACACACTGCCAAGGGAGCCCTGGGTGCTCAGCCTGCTCTGTCCCCACCCACGTGGGCACAGAGGCAGCCACCTGACTGCCTGGGTGAACAGCTTGTGACAGGTATCCTGTTGGTCACAGGCTCCTGTAGTTGGTTTGGGAGTTTTTGTGTGCTTACTTGTTTGGTGCTAGAGAGGGTCCCAGGGCATTTGGCTGTGAGTAACATGCATCCAGAGAATTCACGTAGCCATCTAAATCTCTGATTTGTCTTTAAACCACAAAGCCTGGTGACCCTGGGCAGTAATTGGGCTGGTAAAGCTGCTGTTGCTGATTGACAGGGTGTTAACTTTTCGGAACAATCAGGTCCTTGCCCACCAGCCTACTAATACGCTGTGGCCCCAGGGGGTCACCTCAGAAACAGGCCCCAGGAACCTCTGTCCAGTGTCCATGTGCTGGCTAAGCCCCCAGCTGCGGGACGGGGCTGGGGCACTGACTGGCCTCCGACAGCAGCACAGGGCAGAGGTGCCCACGTCACCTTTTGCTCTTAGGTGCTGATGGAGCTACAGCTTCTGGCTCCGCTCTCCCCTCCTGTCAGAGCCCTCCCCAGGGAAGGCCAACTTCAGGCTCACTAGGTGTCCCCCTGTGGCAAGGCCTGTCCCCCCTTTTCCTCCCCTGGCCACACTCCCCTCAACAAGCTGCCACCTTAGTCACTGTCCTGGGAAGGTGGGGGGACCGACATCTGTGGGCTCACAGCTGTGCCCTGCGATCAGGTGTCATAGTCACTGCTCTCTCCTCAGCCTCTCACAGGTAAGATGCAGTCCAGAGAGCCTAAGACACTTGTTTGGGGCCCACACAGCCCGGGATGGAGGAGCTTGCCTTTGAGCCCAAGCCTGCAGGCCCCTGCCCCAGATCCTCTCTACCACAGCCCTGAACATGCCTTGTATGTCCCGCCCCAGCACCACCTGCCCTGCGGCGCCCAGCCCAGCCCTCAATGCACTCTTCCAGCAGGTGTGCCAGTGGCAAAGAGCATCCCAAGCCCAGCCAGGGGCCCGCTCTCTGCCTCCTGCCGCTCTGCAAGCCACTGTTGCCACAGGCCCAGGGCAACCCTGCGGTTCTGGTGCCAGGCCTAGTGGGCAGCCACCTCTCTCCAGGCCCCTGGAACAGCTGTCCAGTGTCTCCAGGTGATGGAGGTGCTGGGAAGTGGAAGGACAGTCACTGCTGTCCCTGGCAGCCCAACCCAGCCCACTCCCCTCTCCAGCAGCAGGGACCCTGGGTCCATTAAGGGGGCAGTGCTAGCAGTGGAGTGGCTGAAAGCCCCATCAAGGGTCAAAGTGCCAGGCGGTGGGGATAGGAAAGGACTCCCACCCCCACTGCCAAGTCACCAGCCACCAGCTGGTCCTTAGCTTATGTTGTCCTCCTGCCTCAATTTTCCCAACCGTCCCAGAGCCCCCCTCCCTAAATGCCCACTGTCCCCCACCTCAGACCCCAGGTAGGCCACTCTCAAGCTCTGTGTTGCATGACTCCCAGAGTGAACCCCAGCTGTGACCTCACAGGAGGGACTAAGAGAACTGGGGTGGGAGAATAGAGCCCCTGGGTGCAGACCCCAAGGGGCTGCTGCTGTGAAGGCAAGGGGTGCTGCGAGAGGGGAGGAGGAAAACGGGGCTCTGAGGCACCAGGGGGCCCTACTGCCTCTGGAGGCTGAGGCATTCCCTCGCTGCACCCCACACCTGCTGTAGCCCACACCTGGCAGAGCGGAAGGTACTGGTCCTATGGCTGCAAGGCCGTCACTGTGAGAGTGTCCAGGAGGTCGGGGGCTTCGGGGGCCTGGGGAGGGAGGGGGCATTTGTTCCCCCCTGTTGTACCCCCCTGTCCCCTGCCCCAGAGCCCTGCCCAGCACCTGCTGCAGTGAGCCCGGTGGGTACTGTAGCTCGGCCAGGCCAACCCTCCTGGGACACTGCCCAGTGGCTCCAGAGCCAAGGAGGCTGTGCTACTGGCTGAGACGGCATCCACAGCCCACACCCCATGCACCAGCAGTTCAGGGCGCACCTCAGTGTCCGTTCCCTCATATCCCGGAAGAAGGAGCTGTGGAGAAGGTGGGTGGAGGCTGGGAGAAGCCAGCTGGCCCTGCACCCTGCTCTCTGAACTGGCCTCATGCTGGGGACACTGGGGCTTCAGAACATGCCACTGCAGGGATCCCGTTCCCAGGGAGCCCACCCTATGCCCCCAGGCTGACCTTGGGCCCCAGGTCCAGGACACCTACCTGGCTTGCTGGTGCTGGGACAACCGGGTCTGCCAGAGAGAGCAGCAGGGCCCCGTGGAGGGCCAGCCTCCTGCAGGCTCCTTGCAGCGACACCATCTCCAGGCCATGGGCTGAGCTTTGGAGGGCCAGGTTCCTTGAGAAGCACAAGAGCTAAGCCAGTAGCGTCCTCACACCTTCCTCACCTGGGGCTGCCCTGGGGCAGGGCCCTTCCTACAGGCTCGTGACCCCTCCCAGTGGGCCACTGGGGGACCCCAGCTTCTGGGGTGGGGGAGGGGCTTTGCGTCTGGTCCCCTTTGCACCCGGTCCTTACCATGTGGGATAACCCAGGGTCCAGGCAGCCGGCAGGGAGGAAGTGGGACAGGGCTGCCATCACACGCCAAGGGTGAGGGGATGCTGCCAGCTGAGTCCTGCGCTCCCCTGGGCTCCTCCAGACTCCTGGGCCCAGCCTGTAAGGCCCCTCAGCCACCATCTCCCATGACAGGTACCTGCTGCCCCTTCTGGGCCCGCTGCTCAGGGAGCTCAGGGACGGGGTTTGCAGGCTAGAAGAAAAGGGACCCCTGTCCCGGCCCCTCACTCACCTGCCTTCCACTGGCAGAGGGACAGCTCGGTCACCTTCAGCGCATCTGAGGCTCGCAGACGCCTCATCCGCACCCACTGTCCCAGGCACACCCTCAGTGTCCTCCTGCAGCAGTCAGCCAAGGGGCCCTGGCACAGGGCCTCTCTTGGCACAATCTGCCTCCAGGCCTTGAAGCATCTAAGGGGAGTGGAGGGAGAGCAGCTCTGCCACAGAACAGACTACTCTCCAGGGGGCGATCCCTGAGCCACACGGAGCCTCAGTTTCTTCTCTGTGAAATGGACTGCTGTGAGAACTGGGCCTGTCACCTGCTCAGGCCACAAGCTATCTGTCCCCCACCATGCTGCTCAGATGGCTGCTTTCAGCCTCAGCCCCTTGGGCAGGGCAACTCCCTCTCCACAGTCAGAGCAATGCTTTTCTGACCTCAAATCCAACCGCCTCACCCTCCCACTGGCCCCTAGGATGGAGTCAAGCAGCCCTTCCCCAGAGCCCCTGTCACCTACCTGGGCACCTCCCCAACCTCACCTTAACCTGCAGCCCCCTCCCCTCTCAATCAAAACCAGCCTCGGGGACATATCAAGGACTGAGATCAATCAATAAATGAATAAATAAAAAGAAACTTACAGATCTGTGGCCCTTCCCTTCCCACCCCTGGACTCGGGTGGTGTTTGCACGCATCCTGTGGCCACTTTCCTATCTGTCCCCACTCACCCTTGGCCCCTCAGGAATACCCCAGGGTGGACCTTGCACTCAGTAGAATCAGCTGCCTTCCTGTCCCAAACTAGAAGGGGCGGGAGCTGATCCATGTCCCCTACCTGCACGGCCAGTCTCTCGGGCTGGGAGGCTGCTGGAGACACAACTGTCCTTTGTGTTCTCTGAGTGACCTTCCCGAGAGATCCCATCTCCTTCCTGGCCTGATCTTTCTGGCACCACAGAAGGAAGACTGTGGAGTGAGGAGGGGGAGAAGAGGAGAGGGAGGATCCAGGCTGGGCGAGGCTAGGACACCTGGGCTGCAGCTTGCCTGTCTCTGGGGGCTCTCCAGCCAGGTGCCAGACTCTGGCAATCCCAATTTCTCGCCTCTGGAAAGGGCCACTCTGAGCACCAGAGGGACCCAAATGCAAGGTGTGCACCTCTCATACTGTGCATCCTGAGCTGGTTGTTTAACCTCTCTGAGCCTGTGTTCCTCATCAGTAAAATGGGCACTGTACTATGTGGGAAGCCACAAATGAGACCATATGTGGCAAGGAGCAAATAATAACACTGACCTGGTGGAATAAGTGCTTCCCTGGCAAGTGCCAGGGCCAGAGTTCAATCCCTGGTTCCACCAAAAAAATAAAAAAGTAACACTGACCTCGGTTGGCTCTGTCCCCAGCCCACCACTTGCTCACCTGCCAGCCTGCAGGACCCGCAGGGTCTGGACTCTCCCATCTCCACCATCTTCGTCTCCCCTGTCTGGTTTCTGCCCAGGCTTTCATGGAGGAGGCTGGGTTCCCTCCTCTCTCCTCAAGCTCCCTGCCCTGCAGGGGCCCAGGGACAGACCTTGCTGGGCTGAAGGGACACAAGGTCCTGCCACATGTGTCCCAGCCCAAGGCAAGGACTCTGAGTGCAGAGCTCCTGAGCTCATGCCCCTGCCCAGGGCATCATTTTATTTTTGATCCTAGAAGCTGTCATGGGGCTGGGGCTCTGCGTTTGCTTTATTCTCTTTTCTCACTTTATATTTTTGTGGTGCTGGGGATGGAGCCCAGGGTCTTGCCTCGATAGGCAGGTGCTCCACTGCTGAACTATACCTCCAGACACCTATTTAGATTAGTTTTTGGAGGGTAGGCAGTATTGGGAATTGAGCCCAGGCCTTGGTACTGAGCTACATCCCAGCCTGTTTTCATTTTGAGACACTCTCACTAAGTTGTCCGGGCCGGGCTCAAACTTACGATCTTCCTAACAGCCTCGTGAGTGCTGGGATTACAGGTGTGCACCACCAGACCCAGCTGTTTGTTTCTCATAAGCATCTCACAGCACAGCTGCCCAGCTTGGCCATGGCACTGAGCTATGCCGAGCTCACTCGCTGTTGTGTTTTGATTATAAACTGTGCTGTGATGGACATTGCTTTGGGCAAATCCTTGTCTACACCTGTCCATCTCTTTCTCTTTCTCTTGTAAGGAGTTGGAGGTGGGCAGCATGACAGGAGCAGGGGAGGGAGGCTACCAGCTGCCCAGGCCACACTGCCCACCCCCGAGGACCCAGTTTACCTGTGTCTTGGGGTGGGGCACGCCCCTGCGTCTCTTCCCAGGCTGAGGTCTTGGTCCTTGCTGGACCAGGAAGCATAGCATTCAGGCGCAGGCTGGACATGCCGCTGCCCTTCTTTCTGTCCTACCACCAGGAGTCTCCACTGATTTGGGGCAGAAGGGGTGGAAGGGCATTAGCTGTCACCTTGAATGCGCCCCCTGAGGGAGTATCTATCAGTCCCCAGGGCATTTGACCCTAGCCACTATGCTGCCCTGCCCCCTTAGAGTGAATGAATCAAGTGATGGGTCCCAAGAGGCAGGCTTTCTTTGGGACAAAAACTCAGGACTAGGTACCCACTTTCCCATGTACCCTTCCAGTCATGGCTGGCAAGCCACTAGTAAAAAAAAACATAGCAACCTGTTTTTTTGTTTGTTTGTTTGTTTTTTGAGACAGGGTCTTACTATGTAGTTCAGGCTGGCCTTGAACTCACTATGGAGCTCAGGCTGATTAAATTTGGGTGACTTTTCTGCCTCAGCCTCCCAATTGCGTGCACCACCATGCCCTGCAAAAACAGCAACCACTTCTGAAGTAGAGCATTAGCTATGTGCTGCACAGGGTTCTCAGTTTTTTACTAATTTAATCTCACAACAACCTAAAGAAGTACATACTAGTATTATTTCATGTTAGAGATTAAGCAACTAAGGCGCAGAGGGGCTAACTAATTTGCCCAAGGTCACACAGCCAGAAAATGGCAGAGGTAGGACTCAACTCAAGCAGAGCAGGTTCTGGAGTCTGGGTTCTTAACTGCATGCTCTACTGCTGACCTGGGATCACAGAGGTCCCCTCCCCAACACGCCCAGACTCCATGCGCTCCTCCTGGGCTGACCTCTCGGAAGGTCTGGGCCAGCAAGGCCTTTGCATGTCGTCTCCCTGCCACCTCCATCCGGGCCTCCTGGAGCCACAGGGTCCACCGCAGGCCCCGGAAGCCCTCTCGCAACAGCCGCCTGTGTCTCAGAGCCACGGTTTTCACGGCTGCCTGCTGCCTCCGGGCCACACATATCCAGGCTCTGAAACATCTGGACAGCAGCTGCTGGCTGAGGGTAGCCCGGTGCTGTCAGGGGCAGAGCTGGGCCTCCTACCCTCCTGCGCCCTTTCCAGTTAGCACAAGGGAGACCTCCCCAAGTCCTAACTGCAGCTTGGCAGGGCCTCCCTCTGGCTCAGGGGCAGATGCAGAAATTCCAGGGAAGAACTCTGGGGACGCCAGAATGCCTCAGCCTCAGTTTACCATCCCAGGGACCCGAACCCACCATCCCCAGCCAAGGCCTCACCCAGGTGCAAGGCATCCTTCCAGCACCATACCGTCTCCCACCTTGTTCTAGGGAAGCAAAGGACATGACAGCCCTCAGGCCAAGCGGGGAAGGGAAAGCCCTATGAGAGCCCCAGCCTCCCTGAGGTCCACCTAAAGACACCCCTCCTTGCCAGGGCTTCATCCAGGGGACCCGAAGCTGTCTCCTCTCCCAGTTCCTTTGGGGTGTGCACTTCTTGCCCGGATAGGACTCTCCTGGCTGTGGCTGCACTGGAGAAGGCTGAAGAGCCAGGCCAGGCCTCCTTGCTGCCTGTCCCTTGAGAGGAAGCAGGGTTCTCCCTGCACACCCTGCCACAGGTGGGCTCTAGGGTGCCCTCATGTTCTGGCCTGAGGGGCTGGGCAGGAAGCACCGCCTGCCCAGAGTCATGGAAATGCCCAGTCCACATTCCCATGGAGGTCTTGGGTGACCCTGGTCCGTTGGGTGCCTGAGAGTCTGAGTGACCAGTGTGGGTACCCCGAGTCACACAGGGATCTGCAGTTTCCTTGTGGCCATGGGAGTGTCTCCTCCTCTTATCACTGGAAGCAAGAACAGGCCGGCTGTACTGGGGATGGGTGGGAAAGGCCTGCCCATTGCCCAAGCAGGAACCCCACTGTGTAGGTCCCCAGGGCTCCCATGATGCCCAGTCCCTGAGATGGGATGCTTGCCACTCCAGGCGCTGCACAGAGGCCAGCAGCTGGCGGATGACAGCACGGGCTGGGTGCTGAGCCTGCGTCTTGGCAGGGACTGCCAGGTCCTTCAGGCTGAGGGGCTCCCCTGTGGGCCTAGAAGTCTGACCCCCGAGATCACCCAAGAATCGGGCGCCTGGCTCTGTGCATCCATGGGGAGGGGCAAAGCCTGCAGTGGGCCTGGGTTCTGTGGCCAGGGGTGTCTGCCACAGGCATGGGGACAAGTGAGCCAGCGCTCTGCAGCTGCCCCTGGGAGAGGGGCTGGTTGCCATGGTCAGACCAAGGTTACTCTGCTGGGCCGCAGGCTTCTTTCCTAGGGGTCTCCTGGTGTGGGGCTGCACGTTGCTCTGTTGCAGAAAGCTGGAATTCACCCGCCAGCCTGTCTTGTCCTTCAGAGCTGGGCCCCGGTGGGGATGTGGGCTGGCAAGGTTGGTCTGGACATGGCGTTGTCCCTGCTCTTCCTGGTACAGCATCGTCCCTGAGGAGCAGATGGCAGCAGGTGCTCCCCTGGTAGGCTGGCACATGGGCACCCACGAGCCATGGCCACTGCCTAGGCTGACACCCAGGGTCCTCAGGAATCTTTGTTGCTTTACAGAGAGGGAGATGATCAGGGCCTGGAGAGGACTCAGGTGATCAAGGTTGGGTAGGCAGGGGGACATCTAGGCCTCAGAGCCAGGTAGGGACAGCGTCCCAGGCCAGGAGGAGTCAGCACTTCAGCAAGAGGGGTCTTGGGTCCAACTCAGACACGAGGGCATGGCCAGGAGAGGAAGCTGGAAGCCAGGGGAGACAGCAGGGAAGCTGGGGGTGTGTGGCTGGGGCAGGGGCTGTGTTAGGGGAGCTGGGAGGTGGAGCCAAGAGTTTTAAAAGATGAGGCACCTGTAATCCTAACACTCTGGGGAGGCTGAGGCAGGAGGGTCACAAGTGCTAGCACAGCCTGGGAAATTTAGCCAATTAGTGAGACCCTGTCTCAGAATTAATTTTTTCTTTCTTTTCTTTTTTGTGGTACTAGGGATTGAACTCAGGACCCTGCGCTTGCCAAGCAAGTACTTATTCTACTGAGCTATCTCCCCAGCCCTAAATTTTTTTTAAAAAGGCTGAGGATGTGGCTCAGTGCAAAGGCCCTGGGTCTAATCCCTAGTACTGCTATAAATACAAACATAAATAAATAAAAGGAGGAAGAAGAGAAAAAGGAAGAGAGGGAGGAACAAAAGAGGACAAAGAATCAAGGGTTGCTTTTTTGATTTCCAGCTTTGGCAGAGGCCATGGTAGGGAGCAGACTTGGCAAGACCTTTTGTATCCAGCAGCTAAAAGTGAGCTGCTTTGGGGGACGTGACAGTGGGACTTGGAGCCCCTGCTTGTCCCCCAGGCTCCCCATAGCATAAAGCTCATCATCCATGAGCTAAGGTGGCTCTAGCAGCCAGAGAAGGCCACGAAAGTGACCGACTTTGTGGATAAAAAAAATAAAGCTCTGAGCGGCTGAGCAACTTGCCCGTGGTCACACAGCCAGAACACAAAGAAGTCTAATGAAAACCTGGATGCATCCTCAGACTTCTGTCTCGCAAACCAGCAGCTCTGTGGCCTTCTCACAGCCCGGCCCGGAGCACAATAGGTTGGTCCCCCGCCCACTGCTCCTGGTGCTTCCCCTCCTCACTCTGCTCCGGACGCGCAGCACCCCGCCACTCCCCCTCCCCCACAGGCTCCCACAGCAGTCCCTTGGCCCTCGCTGGCCTCCACCTGCAACTCAGTCCCTTCTCCTGCTCAGTTCCACCCCAAACATCACAGTGCACTGGCAGCCTTTAGCAGGACTCGTCATCTGGCCTGCAGGGTGACCCCAAGACTCAGGACTCCACTGTCAGAAAGGACTCAAAGCTTTAGTCCACCGTTGCTGAGGACCCAAACCAGGCTGCCTCCCGCCCACCTTCGCCAAAGCTGAGCAGGGGTAGCTCAAGCCTTTGCCACACGGGGCCCAGGCTCACCGTGCCTTCTCCTCTGCGCCCCTTGCTCTCCACGCTCTGGGTCCCCTGAAGGACTCTCGGGGCTCCCCTCCCTTCGCCCCAAATAGCTTTCCTGCCCTCCTGGGCCCTACTTATGGACCTGCCTTAACACGCTTGTCTTACTCGGGTCCTTCTTCGTCCAGGTGGGGCTGACCCTGGCAGGGACCTGGGCAGAGCACCGCTTAACGACCCCGCAACGGGTGAGGGGGGAGGGGCGGAGACCGGTGCTCGACCCGCCCACCACGGCCCCGCCCACGAGCACGCCCCCACCTCCGAAGGTCTAGGCTGGAAGCCTGGGCACTGTAGAGCAAGGTCCTCTGCTCCATCATCAGTCTTCCTGCCTCAGCCTCCTATAGTACTAGCCAAGGAGAGAACACTGGGTCTGAAATCACAAGATTTACAATAGAAACCTTTCTGCTGCTGGGCAACTTTAGGCCTGTCCTAACTCTGAACCTAGGGCTCCTGACCTGTGAAGGGTGGTGGTCACCCCTACCTTACCTACCTCCCTGGTTTGACCTGTATTATTATTATTTAATTATTATTATTATTATTATTATTATTATTATTATTATTATTATTATTTTGGCAGAACCGGGGATTGAACTCAGGCCCTTGCGCTTACCAGTCAAGCACTTATTCTACTGGTCCTGACCTGTATTATTTTTGTCTTACTGGGAATTGAACACAGGGAGCACTGAGCTACATCCCCAGCCCTTTTTTTTTTTTTTTTTTTTTTTTTTTTTTTTTTTTTTTTGTCTCTTTGAGACAGGGTCTCACTGTGCAGTTCAGGCTGGTCTTAAGCTCACTTTGTAGCTCAGGCTGGTCTCGAACTCACAACAAGCCTCCTGCCTCTGCCTCCCCGAGTGCTGGGATTACAGGCCTGCGCCACCACACCTGGCCTTTTCTAAATTTTATTTTGAAACCAGGCATGGGGACGGCCAGATAGCTCAGTGGATTAAAGCGCCTCCTTAAGGCAGATGCAGGGACTGGAGTTCCATCCCCAGCTTGTCGTGCTGGCCCCGCCCCTGGCTTGAACGGAGACTGCAGCTGAGACTGGGCATGGTGGTGCTCACCTGTAATCCCAGCACTTGGGAGGCTGAACAAAGGATCACTATGAGTCCAATCTGTGTAGTGAGACCCCGTACTAAATATATAGAAAAGAAAAGAGGGGGGCTTGCTGGTTAGCTCAGTTATTTAAGTGCCTGCTGAAGCAAACCCAGTCAGGCACAGGGGACCACAGTTCAATTCCCAGCTCCCCATGCCTTACCAGACCCACCCTTAAGGGAGCCAAAAAGAAAAGGAACCAGGCATGGTGGTGCTCACCTACAATCCCAGACAGCCAGAGGCTGAGTCTGGAGCACAGCCAAGAGCTCAAGGCCAGCCTCAGCTACAAAGCAAGACCTTGTCTCAGAAACTCTTGTGATCCTTCTGCCTTCGCCTCCCTAGGTGCTGGGCTGACAAACATGCACCACCACTACGACTAGCTTCGTTCCAGAGCCTTTATAACCTGTTGGCGGGAGCGAGTGTGAAGGGACGCTGCCCACTGTGAACAATGAGCTTCCACGACTGCTCTAGGGGCAGATTTCGACTCACCCTGCCCGGGGGTTTGTCTGGGACTCTGAGGCTCTCTTCTTCCCGCTTGGGAAGATGCCACGCTGTTTTCTCTTTCTCTACCCATGGCCTCCACCAGAAAGTTTGCTTTTGCATTATGCTGTCTCCTGCCTTTGGTTAACCTTTCCCATATTCGGTCTCTCTCTCTCTCTCTCTCTTGTTCTGAATAATTTCTTCATCTCTGTCTTCTAGGCTACCAATTCTCTCTTCGGGTGTCATCAGTTCTATGAATAAACCCATTCACTGAGTTTCTGAGTTTGATTATATCTCTTGCCGCAGCTGTGTTTTCTGTAAATCTCAGCATCACACCCTCCAGGCTGTCACAGTCCAGCCTGGACTTTGGAGTCTCGTGGGGCCTGGTGGAAGCCCCTCTTCCTGCACCAGTGGTCCCTCAGGGGCCAGGAAAGAGCTCTGTTTTTATTGAGTACTTTTTTTTTTCTTTCCTTTGCAGTACCAGGGATTGAACTCAGGATCCTGTGCTTGCCAGACAAGCATTTATTCTACTGAGCTATCTCCCTGGGCCCCAAAGGTGTTTTTAAATCATCCTGTCCTGGGGAGTCCTGGGCTCATTAGCAGTGAAGGGAGGAGCGTGCCCTGCCCATTGGCTCAGCACTCATATATTCTGGGTAAGTAGTATTCTTTGGAACAAGGAGTTCGAAATAAAGTAGGTTTTTTAAATTTTTAATTTTTTTTTTTTTTGTCTTTTTGAGACGGGGTCTCACTATGCAATTTAGGCTGGCCTTAAGCTCACTTTGTAGCTCAAGCTGGTCTCAAACTCACAACAATCCTCCTGCCTCAGCCTCCCTCGTGCTGGGATTACAGGCATGCGCCACCATGCCTGGCTTAAAGTAGGTTTTTTAAGCACTGGGCTCTAGGCTCTCTTCAGGCTCTGACCTGTGACTGAGTTTCTGCCTCACGGATGATGATGTTGTTAGAAAAACCTGTGGACTCTACAGATGGTGCCTGGACTTGCAGGTGTGCATGCTGCATCAGGGCATCTGGACACCTGGCAACCCCAGGCCCTGTGGGGGCCAGGGAGGAAGACTAAGACTTGTTTCTTGAACATATCCTAGTCTTTTGAAGACTGATAGATCTTGGCAGACTTGATAGACTGGCAGATTGATAGATTTTGACATTTTGATAGAACTGATAAGTGAACAGAAGCTGGGCACTGTGGTGTATGCCTATAATCCTAGCACTCGGGAGGTTGAGGCAGGAGGATTGCTTTTCTGGTGGAACCAGGGATTGAATTCAGGCCCTTGTGCTTGCAAGGGAAGCACTAATTCCACTGAGCCATCTCCCTGGTTCTGGTAGGAGGATTGCTTTGAGTTCAAGGACAGCCTGGGCTGCACAGTGAGTTGAAGGTCAGTCTGAACTACATAGCAAGACCTTATGAAGAGAGAGAGAGAGAGAGAGAGAGAGAGAGAGAGAGAGAGAGGAGAAAAAAACAACTGAACAGATGTTTGGGTGGGCAGACTGATCCCCAGTATTACAGTATTATAGGCAACAGGGTACAACACTTAAGAGTTTACATATACCTTTTTTTTTTTTTTTTTTTGCGGTACTGGGGATTGAACTCAGGACTTTGTGCTTGACATATGCCTTTTTTTTTTTTTTTCTCGAACTGGGGATTGAACTCAGGCTGTTGAGCTTACCAATTCTACTGAGCCATCTCCTCAGCCCTAGAGCACAGGATTTCTGACTCTGAGATTGGGTGTGAGCTGTGCCCAGTCCAGTTTGGGATGACACAACCCTACAGTGACCTCCTCTGGGGCAATTTCTCTGGCTTTATCCTCTGGAAGGTTCAGCTTTGTGAAAATAAGACCCTCAAGGTTTGCAGACTGAGCAAGTGAGCAGCCGCCCCTAGCAGAGCTAAGAGGTGGGTGGAGACCAGGGTGAGAGGAACTAGCCTCTTGCAGGTAGCTTTCTGCAAAGGCGACAGACACTGTGGATTAGAGCCTAAGGGTGCCCTACTTCCTCGTCCCATAGACATGAAACACAGTTGGTGACAGCGGTTGGCTGGGACCTCGGGCTGCCTGGGCCCTTCCTGTCCCTCCCTCCCTCCACCCTCGGCCTCCCAGGCCCCAGCCCTGCCACCCCCTCCTCCATCCAGCCCTGCTCTGCTTTCAAAATGTCATCTGTGAGGCTGCCACTTGTCACCGACCCAGAGCACAGCCCTTTCAGAAGAGTCTGCTCCATTGCCTGGGTCTGCCCCATGCCCTACAGGGGCTCACTCCCCAGAGCCAAAGTCCTCATGGCCCCCAACCTGTGCAAGGACACCTGCTCCCCACCTCTTCTCTGCCTGCCCCCTCCCTGAGATACGCCTGACGCCTGGGGCCATCCAATACCATCACCTTGGCCATCACTTTGGTGAGACCCAGATGCCCCGTCCCAGCCTCCCCTTTGCTTTCTCATTCCCTCTGAAGGCTAACTTATAAGGGCTGGCCAAATAGCTCAGCAGATTTGCAAGCGGGCACAGGAGCCAGTGATCCCTGGGCCTGCCATGCCCGCCCCACCCCTGGGGCTTGCAGAGACAGCAATTGAGACTGGGCGTGGCCTGTAATCCCAGCCATTGGGAGGCTGTAAACAGGTGGATCACTGAGTCCTTTCTAGTAGTGAGACACTGAACACCCTCCAGACCTTTCCCTAAAAAAATACAAAAAGAAAAAAAAAAAAAAAAAAAAGCTTCACCTATTCCTGCCATCAACACAGGGACCCTGTAGGACTCCCCGTGCCCAGAATCTATCGAGAGAAAGGGGCTCGAGTGTGGCTCTTGCTCCCCAGGCATGGGCCTCCTCCCGAAAGGCTGCTGCAATCGTGAGCTTGGCCTGTGGCCTTCTGCATCTGTCAGAGCAACGCATGCGTTGCCAGCAGTTCTAGGAGGTACAGCAACAGTCGGCTGCGAGGGCCACCGCGGGCTACTTGTCACATCGAGGGAGTAACGCTGACACAATCTGGACAGCTCTGCTCGATGGTGTCCCACACTGCAGGATGGAGGCTCCTGACATCAGGGCAGTGTCCAGCTGTTCCCAAATGCAGTCTCCTGGCCTCTATACCCAGGGGCCATGTCCCTTTCTCTGGGGCTCTTCTGTCTTCTTGTCCTCCTGATAAGGTGACTCCAGGATAGTTCAACCGGGGAGCACGCACTTGGGATTCCACTGTGGCCCGAGGCACTGCCTGCCAGCTTCTCAGCCTCCTTAGACAGATGGCCACAGGAGAATGTGGGGCAGCACCCCACGGAAGCCCAGGCACTGGGAGACAGCCATGCTGGTGCTGTGTGGGGGCCCTTCTAGGGCAGGCCAACCTGAGTCCCTGAGTTGGCAAGAGACTTTTCTGGAACACTTCACAGAAGGAACTCTGCTCCTAAGTGGCACAAGAGGACTCAAACCCAAACTCGGGTCACCTAGTTACTTGGGTCCTAAACCGACAAAGTCCTAACACAGCAAGGACCTGGTGACACTCCCAGACTCTTTCTGTTTGACAAAAGAGGGCAGATAAGACACGCAGCCCATCCCAGAACAGGCAGTGTTTATTGCAAAAAATGACAGATTTATCAGAAGAAGCAAGAAGCACCCAAGCTGGCAGCTGCAGGCAGAGGTCTTGGGTTGCGTCCATGTAACTGGACCTTTTAAGAAATGTGCTTTCCTTTTTCTGAGGTCATTGTTCTTGGACAAATAAAATGGGTTGCATTTACCTAATTCAGAGGAGGTCCCTGTGTACTCTAGGCAGACGGCGCCATTGAGCGTGAGGCCCTGAGATTTTTTCTAACCCCTCTGCTCACCCAGTCTGCACTTTCTCTGGGGCCTGGACCTTAGCAGCGAGCGTGCTCAGAGGGGGTTCTGTCCTTTTGAGCTAAAGCTGGAAACCACAAGGATGTAGGGATCTTATCTATGGCTACTGATCAGGAAAGTGAAGGAACGGAAACATCTGCTCTTGGCTTTGCAGTCAGGTTGCCTTCTCCAGCTGAGTCAGAGAAAGGAGGCACACTGACCACGCCCTCCTCTGCACTGTGAGGTGGGCCCAGCAGGCTCTGGCCCTGTCAGGCTAACCTGGGCAGTTTCAGTTCACTTGGGGCTTCCCCTGGGGACTCAGGAGAGAAAAGGTCCCAGGAAGGGTAAGCCAGCCCCTCACCTGGCTAGGAAATTAAACATGGTTCAGCTGGGGAGATGGCTCAGTGGAGTGAGCGCTTCCCTGGCAAGCTCAAAGGCCTGAGTTCAATTCCTGGATCCGCAAAAAAAAAAAAAAAAAAAAAAAAGGTTCAGTGCTGCCCCAGAATCCCTGAACTTTAAAGACTTCAAGGAGGGCAGCTGCAGGCGGTGGGGGGTCCTCTGGAGTCCGGGCCCTGGTCCCTAGACACCATGCGGCCAGGCAGTGAGAAGCATTGGACTTCAGTCCTAGGGCTGAGCTTGCCCTGAAGCTCTCAGAGCCTGGGACCCAAAGGCCCAACAAGCCGGGCGCAGGAGGTCACCCTTGGCTGGGCAACTGGGCCTGAGGCCTGTATGTGGGGTAGGAGGTGAAAAGAGAGGCCACAGATCCAGCATGGGGACCCGTGGGGGCTCTCTGGGGGGCAGGAGGCCCCAGAGAGTGAGGACAGATGAGATCATGGGACTGGGAAGCCAAGGTCCCTCAGGCATGGGATTTAGCAACCTCAACCCCTGAAATGGGGACAGGAAGATAATTGCATCTTAGGTCCAATAAAGGTCAGGGGTGTTCCGAGGACCTCCCAGCCATCGGAACTGTGACAGGGTAGACAAGGATGGAGGTCGGGGGCCGGCTTCAGTACCCTCGAGCATCTGGACCCCGGGCCTCGAGGCCCGCGAAGGGCTCCGCAGGCCCCTCCGCGGAGTCGATCGTCTGGTAAGTACTGCGCTCCTGAGAAGGCCCGAGGAAGTCTGGGGGGCAGGGGGCAGGGGAAGAAATGAAAAATGAGGGGCTTGGACTGGGCATTCCACAGAGCCCAGCCCCTGCCCACCCGTGGCACCGTGATGCCAGGGAGGGCGCAGCAGCCCCACACCTTGCTGTCAGCTGCTGTAGCTGTCCTTTGTCCCCGTGAACAGCTGCTTCAACTGTCCTCACTTTACAGGTGAGGAAAGCAAGGGCTGATGACGCAGCATGACCCGCTGGAGATGACCCTGGGCCTCACAACGCCAGCACCCCAACCTCTGTCCCTCTCCCGGACCTCACTCCTATTGTCCACTCGTCTGCGTGGTGCCCCAGACAAGATCAAGGTCCGCGGACCTCAGTTTCCCCATGGGTCTGATGCATAGACTGTTCCTGGTCCCCCGTACTCTAGGACAGGTCCAGGCAGCGCTGGGGTCAGCCAGGGTGGTGGTGGTGGCTGTCGCTGCTCCCACCCTTGCCCTGAGTGCCCCTAGGTTGTTACAGCCCACCGCAGGCCTGTCTCCCTGGAAGTGACAGGCAGGTGTCCACACACATCTCCTTGAATGCCCAGAGAGGGCGGGGAGTGGGGCAGGGCCTCAGGGCCAGACCCAGACCCGGCCAGAGGGGAGAAGCTGCCCTGGGGCCCACAGGAACTGACCACACAGACAATCGCTGTGGCCTGAGGTGCAGCACCCCCATCACGCTCCCTCCTGTGCCTGGAGCGCCCAGCTGTGGGGAGTGGGGGCCGGGGGCCTCACCGGAGCGGAAGTGGAGCTCGCCCCCACGCTCGCGATACATGTGGTGCACCAGGTAGCAGGAGAAAGGCTTGAGCAGCAGGCTGAGGATGGCCATGCCAGCACTGAAGCGACCTGTGGCCGAGATGGCACCCCGGGGGTAGAAGATGCTGATGTGGATGATGTCCAGCAAGATGGTGGCCAGCAGGCCCCCCAAAAACTGCAAGACACCGTGCCATGAGTTAGGGGCACCGACACCCTGTTGTCCGAGGTACCCCCGAGGTGCCAACTAGAAAGCTCATCTCGTGCCCCAAGTTGTCTGCAGGCCCTGCTGGCCAGGGCCCACTGTGCTGTGTTCCTCTGCGCCCACACCCCCTGCCTGCATCAACCTGGGGCCTAGGACTCGCCTCCAGCACCGCAGTGCTAATGTCCCTTGAGGTTCATCTGATCTGTCTCTGATACAAGAAAAAAAAAAAGCCCTTCTCCAACGTGCCCACAGACAGTACTTCCTAGGAGGAAGCGCTCGTGTTGGGCACTGGGCAGCGGCAACAGGCAGGGCCGGCTCTGACTTCTTGAAGCGGCAGGGCTCCCTCCTGGCCAAGTCTCCTGTCATACCCCTCTCCCTAAACGAGTCCCTGGGGCAGGTAAGACCACCACGGGGAGCGGTTAGTCTGGGCTTTGCTGGCTGGGTCCCTGCTTCATGCCTGCTGGGCTTGGGAAGGCAATGTCAGGGACAAAGCTACCAGAGACACACATGGGCTGCCGTACAAGACTCCAGAAGGCAGAAAATGGGGACACAGAGAGGGGAGAAGACTAGGGCCTGTGCCCGCCCACCACTGCGGCCCCCACTCCCAGCTCACCATGCTTATGGCATCAATGGAGTCCCGCTGAGCCACGGCCCACACGCCCAAGGCCAGGATGGTGAAATTGGCCCAGGAGTAGGCACCCCCAAACATGATGCTGCCCCTGCGGAAGGAAGCAGCACCCTCTGGAGGCAGCAGGCCTCTGGTCTCCTCTGGGAGCAGGTCTCAGTCCCCAAGGCCACCGGGCCGCGGCCAATCCCCCTGGCTCCACCTCCCCATTCTCCTGCCAGAGCAGCAGCCACAGCTCCACGTAGTTCTTGCTGCTACTCCTGCCCCCTGCAGGCTGCTCCCAGAACAAAAGTTGGCGTGTCTGGAATAAACGCAGCTCTCCCGGGGACACAACCCCTCCTGCTTACTTCCAAGCCACTGACCAGTGCACACTCTGCCAGAACGCTTGGCCTTTTGTCCCTTTAGCCTCAGATGAATGTCAAGTCAGACTCCTCCTCTCGGAGATCTAGGTTAAATAGCACTTCCCCAACACAACGCTCACCCTGCTTTACCGTTAGGGCGTTACTCCGAACTCTCACTGCTTACCTATTGGTTTGCTGGTTAACCCAAAGGAAATGGAAGTTGAACACTTGCAGGCTCTAAGTGCTTCAAATTCCCTCCTTGTTTTGTGTTAACAATGACTCCAGGAAGGAGGCGCTGAAGCCCAGTGTGGTTAGTAACCTGCCCACAATCACACAGCTAAGTGGCAGGGCTGGCGTTTTTTTGTTTTTCTCTTTTTTTCTTTTTGCAGTACTGGGACAGAACCAGAATCCAGGGCCTCGTGAATGCCAGGCAAGTACTCTAATCAGTGCAGGTAGCTGTGGGGTGCTATTGGCCTCCTTATCTTGGACTAAAGCCGCTGCTCATCTTTTGATCTTAAGACCACAGTTGCCTGGGCCCCGCCCGGGTGCCTCTTGGGGCCTGGGGCTGAGAGATCTGCATTCTGATCCAGAGTCTGCCACTCTCTTTCCTCCCACTGTGCATGCGTCAACTGCACTTCTAAGTTTGCGAAGGGCACTCGTTGCAGTCCTAGTCCGGCAGAGAACCAAGCTGCATTCCAGCAGCCCTGGGGGACCAACGAGCATCCAAACCTCTCCCTCTGGATCCTGGGGCTCACAGTTCCAATCCCACTCCTAGGCAGAGAGCCGCCCCCAACAGGTGAAGGGCCTGGCCCAGGGTGGCCCAGCTAGAACACAGCAGGGCTGACACCGACTGAGCAAGGGGGATGCACCCGTATGCACCTGCACACAGCCAGGGGGTGTGCATGTGCACGTGCAGGTGTGTGCAGTACTCACTCACCAGGTCGTCAGCAGCCAGTGAACCAGGAGAATCACCTGTGGCACAAAGGGACAGGTTTGTAAATGTTGCTGAGGTGGGGGAGGGGGCTACTTAAAAGCCCTGCACCTGCAGGGCCCGCAGCCTCTCAAAGAAACCAAGGGCCTGCGGTGGGCATGGGGGTGGAAGAGGTGAAGGTGTGGGGAAGGAGGAGGAACTGTGGCAGCAGCAGTGGCGGCAGCAGCATGGGCCAGGCTGGGCTGCCACTTTCCCTCCTGCCCTGGCCCAAGGCCCTCTGGAGGCTCTGCTCAGGAATCTGTGGGAAATGACAGGGGCAGGGACAATCAGACCAAGACTGTGGGCCCCTGGCACTGGGGTGTTGTGGGCAGTGGAGGAGGCAGGTACAGTGGCCAGGGCAGAAATGTAGGGAGCAAGGGACAGCATGGAGGAGGCCAAGAGCCAGGATTTCAAGCTGGCGCTGAGGGGCCCAAGGCTTTTGTGCAGGATAACAACACCTAGGCCTGACTTCCTCTAAGGAAAGAGAATTCCCCCTGGGCTTCTCGTCAGTGCCTAGTGCTTTCCACTGCTCTCTACAGCCTTAAAATCACAGGCCTGCTTCGCTGGCCCTGGCTTCCCCTCCTGGTAATCTCGAGGCCCTGCCCGAAAGCAAACAGGAGGGACTCAGCTAGAGGTACAGAGATGAGTGGTACACTGAGACTTTGGGAGACCTCCAGGCCGGGAGCTGCAGTGGGGCCCGGCAGAAGGAGGGGCCGGGCGAGGGCCATCCCACAGGGGTCTGCTGATTAGGGTGGGTGGTGAAGCGCAGCAGCCGTCACCTGGGATGCAGCGCTCTGGTGCAGGAGGGAAAAGTATGTCCAGAAGTTACCCCTTACCATGCACCTACTACACGCAGCCTCCTCACGGTACTATCACTCCGGGTTCATGATGAGAGGGGAGTTAAGCTGACTCACATTCCATGCCCAGTAAGTGGCAAAACTGGAATTCAAAAATCAAACCTAACTCCCAAACCTGTGCCCCTCGCCTGTACCTGGTAGGCTCAGCTTCCAGCCCAGGGGGGCTCAGGCTTTTGAGAAAGGCAGGTGTGAGAACCTCCGCCCCGCCCAAGGATATAGAGACAGACAGGATCCTGGTCCTTCCCTGCTACACAGAAAAAGCATGATTTGCGTTTTCTCCTGGGATGCCAGGGTCTTAAAAGCCATTTTTGTTATGAACCACGGACTCTTCACTTGGGCCTAAAATATCCCATCGTTAACTGCACAAAACAGGCATGGGCGGGGAGGAGCAGGGAGATAGCTCAGAGGCTTGAGGGCCTCCCTGGCAAGGCAGGGTCCTCAGTTCAATCTCCAGTATCAAAAAAAACCAAAAACCAAAACAGGCTGGGGATGTAGCTCAACGGCATAGCGCCTGCCTGGCAAGCGCAATTCCTGTCACCAAAACAACTGATCTTCATTTGGGGTCCTTACTACTATAAATCTGGGGTCAAATCTCTCCTCGGCTCTGCTAGTCACTCAAGGGGCATCTCAGAGGTGGGAACCAAGGCAGATTAGCCCTGAGTTCAATAATCTCACTCCCTTCAAGATGGAGGACTCCCGGATAGACAGGGACACCCAACTACGGCCCCTCTAGCCACGTCCTCCACCATAGACTGGAAGGGCGGGCCCCCCCCAGCCCTCCACAGACAGAGCCAATTTTTTTTTTCCTGGAAATGAGGCCACGCCTCAGCCACAGGTTGCCACAGCCAGGACTTAAGTCAGGGATTAGGAGGCCCCACCAGCCTGCTGATCCTAAAATTTGTCCTCCCACCTCTGTGGGTGGGGAGTCTGACCCCCTTTATTAGGATGTGCCCCTTTTCTTACCAAATTCCCTCTAACTTTCCAAATAACTTTTTCTGCCCTGTGGATTTGTGCTTTATATCTCCATTATTAAAAAAAAGCAAAGACCCAAAGTTAGCCACAGACAACTCCAAAGCCCACAAAAAAATGCCTCTTCCAGGTACAGAAGACCAGGAAGAAATTCCAGAGAGCCCCACCACATGTCCAACCTTACAGAGGTCCTGGGGCTCTGAACAGGGCCTGTCCATGTGCCTGGCACCCCATACCCTCTGCCATCATTTATTATTGAGCACAGGGCTCCACTCCAAGTGCTTTCTGTGTCCAAACGCCCTTCACCCTGACAGTTCTCTCAGGTACTGCTAGCCCCATTGTGTAAAACTGAGACTCAAGCTCCAGTAGCTGGTCAGAGGCAAAGCCAGGAGTCAAACCTAGGCTGGGTTGTTTGACCACAGGCCTCTCCCCACCTTAAGGCTAGGGAAGCTGAGGCAAGGGGAGGCTTGGCCTTCCATAGGTTTCTTTTACCAGGGGCATAAGGGAAGTGATGAAATGGTGCTGAGTTTTCTCAGCCTTTACTGTCGTCCCTGGCATCGTAGGCCCCGGGGCTCCAAGGACAGTGGACTGGAGGGGCCTCCCTAGGGGTGCAGGATGGAACCCCCCAGCACATATGTAATAGGACCCACTGAGACCCCTGTCCTCTCAGAAAAGGAACCTCACTGTATTGGGGTTTGGGAGGGCTTTCGGGGGACTTCTTCAAAAAGCAACAGGCCAAGATGAAGGCAGTAAGTGGGATGCCAACTGGGACAGAGAGCCCCTGAAAAGCTCTGTGGCAGATGGGAGCATGGAATGTTCTAGAAACTAGAGCAGCCCACATGGCTGGAGCAGAAGGACAGAGGAGAGGGGAGGAGGATGAGGCAGGAAGCTGGGGCAGGATGGGGGAATCTCGTCTTTATCTTAAAGAGAGCCACAGCCCCTGGGCCTACACTGCTGGCTCTGATAGTTCACTTTGGACTGCGAGAAGGTCCCAGGAAGGAGACACCACCTTGTCCTTCTCTGGAAAAAGCCACAACCAACCTCCCCAAGTCTGTGACTTCTTGAGAGACAACTTCCAGCTCTGGCTCCTGAACCCAGGCCATGCACACACTAGGTCTGCACCAACAGCTGTCTCCTGCCTCTGCGTTCCTGGCTAATTTGTATTCATCCATTTAATTTGGAGATATCACTGATGTTTCCTAAATCTGATCATTTCTCTTCAGCTCTAGAAACAAAACAGAACAAGAAGATCCATAGCCAACTACCCTCTACATGCCTCAGTCTTCCCATCTTTGTAATGGGAGCTACCGGTAGCTGCCCTCTAACCCAGACAGACCTAATGCACAGGAAAGCTCCAGGAGGAACTGAGCCAAGATGGCCCTGCCAGTCTTGAGGAGGAGGGACCAGCAACTCACAGAAAGCTGTGGGGAAGTTTCTAGAGCCAAATCATAAAACTCAGGAACACAGCACTGAAGCAACCTCAGCACCAGGCTCTCTGCCAAGTTTTTAGACAGTGCACTGTGCTCCCTGCCAGAGCATCAGATCCTCCTTTAATTTGCTGATCACCAGAGAGGCCAGGACACCTACCCATAGTCACACAGCTGACAAGCAGCAAAGCCTGGCCCTGAACACAAGTCTCCCAAGGCCAGGGCTCTAGCTTCCTAGTAGTACAATCAGGATCGGGGAGCGCAAGGGAAGGGTGGATGGTAATGAGGAAGCTTAGCCTGCGGGAAAGAGAGGGCCGAAAAGAGAAAACAAGGACCAACAGTGACCCCTCAGCCAGGCGGTGGCACAAACCTCTGTAATCTGGGTACTCTTGGGGTAGGAGGCAGGATGGTCACCAATGCAAAAGCCAAGTCTAAGCCCATCCTTCTCCCCCTCAAATACAGAGCCAACAACAAAGGCAGCAGTGGGATGCAGCTCAGTGGGAAGCTCCTGGGTTAAGACTTAAACCCTTTGCCTGGAGGGTGCAGGGGCCTGAGTTCAATCCCTGGTTCCACCAGGAAAAAAAAAAAAAAAGACTTAAACCCTGTCCGCAGCAGGAGGACCAATGGCCGGAGGGGCTTTAGTGTCATTCCCAGGCCCACTGCAGGTGATCACTCAGATCAATGCCATTCCAGGGCTGACACGTGGTGACCACCATGGGATACCCTGTAGGGGAGGCAGGGCTCTGTGTGGTCCCTTCTGGTGCCACGACCTACAGGCCCGGTTATCACAGACAGCTAAGTGAGCTACCAATGTTGTAAGCAGTCAGACAGGGCTGGGGTATGGAGGGGGTCACTGGCCAGGTTCACACACTTCCTTAAGGAAGCCTGAGATTGGCACCACTCTTTTGAGATTTCCTGGGTAAATCAACCACTATGTCATCAGCTGTGGGCCATTCTCTAAATAGGTCACCTCCTGAGGCTAAGACTGAAAACAAAACTAAGCCTATAGTTTATCAACCAAGGTTAACCAGCACATCCACAGGCCCTTGCTACTGCTGCTCAATGTTAGCTGAACGGCTCTACTTGTAATCTCATTGATTATTATTTCACCCACATTGTGCCCATCTCTTGGGATTTTTGCCCTATAAAACTTTCTCAGAGAACTGGGCTTGTTGGCAACCCTTTCTGTTTCTCAGGAGCTCCTCATTTTCCAATAAATTTTCTTTTTGAGGCAGGGTCTCGCTAGGTAGCAGTTCAGGCTGGCCTTGAATTCATTATGTAGGCTGCTCTCGAACTTGCAGGGGTCTCCCCTGCCTCAGCCTCTCCAGTGATGCGATCACATGTGTCCACCACCATGCCCAGCTGAATTTTCCTAAGCTTAAATCCCTGCTGTTCCTCAGAATTTGTTCTTAAGACTTTGGGGACCACCACCGGTACTTCTGACATCTAGCAGGTTGGGCGTTACATATTTTTCCACCATTAGTGTGACTCGGACCAGCCTCCTACTCTTCTGTAAGAAGCCTGAGATCATTCTGAGCCCAGATGACATCCTGGGAACTTACGAAAGTCCATAGAAGCTAGCGAGATTGGGGTCAGCCCAGCCTGGGGTCAGTGCCTGTTCCTGGTCCCCAGGAGATCCCGACCCCACAGCGCGTGTGTCTCCTTCTGTAAAGGAGACACCTGCTCCCTTTTCACCTGTGGTCATGTGGATCTGGGGAACAGGTGGGTGGAGAGCCGTGTGAGGCACTCAATGCCACACCCCCTAGGGAGCTGGCCTGCAGGACACATGGCCCTCACTGTCCCCATGCTACACAGCCTTGGCCTCCTTCAGCAAGACCTTCTGAACCCCAGCCCAGCCCTTCCTAGGCATAGTACAGCACAGCACATCCCTCCAGCCCTGGGGCCACTGCAGGACAGGCTCACTTACCTCCTGGCCCTTGTGCAAAGGGCCTGGGGCAGCTACTATCCCACCGTACCCCCCCACTTCCTGCTGGACAAGGTAGGGACTCAGCTGTTGCCCAAATACCCACCCAAGACTGGCAGAGGGGGAGTGGAGGGGTGACAATCAGACCCTGGGTGCAGAACCCAGCTGTTGCTGAGGTACCCACGGAGCAGGCAGCTCCATCCAGTTGTCTTTTTTTTTTTTTTGTACCAAAGATCAAACTCTCTCTTTGCAAGACCCTGCACTTGCAAAGTAGGCACTATCTCCCCAGCCCCTTCTATCCACAGCCAATTCTAAATTTCCGATCACTCTGCATTCTAGCATTCAGTCATGTCCCCAGTAGTGCCCGAGTCATCACAAAAGCCTGCTGCAGACCTGAAGTCCAAATTCAATAGGATGTCCAGTGTGTCACCTGGCAACCCTGGCCTCTCAGCCTCCAGCAAGCACACAGGCGTCCGACAGTGGCTCAGACTCCCTGACCACTGGGGGACATAGGACCTTACAGCCTGAGAGCACTCTGAGCCCAGATGACATCCTGGGAACTTACGAAAGTCCACAAAAGCTAGCGAGACTGGGGTCAGCCTGGGGTCAGCGCCTGCTCCTGGTCCCCAGGAAATCCCGACCCCACAGCGCGTGTGTCTGATCCCCGCAGATTCAAATCCTGACTGCCACTTATTCCCTATGGACCTCATAAGCTGTTTGCTGGCCTCTGGAAAGATGGCAAGCTCAGGTTTCCCAGCGGGGCTGTGACTAAGTCAGTGACCCCACACTGCTCTGCCTTCTCACACAGGCGCCTCCTTCCCTCCTGGTGCCCACAGCCTTGCCTTTACCTGGTCCTCTCCTGGCATCTATTTTTAGGCAAGTCCCTAGTGGCAGAAAACCCTTCATTCTTAAAAGCTTGAACTGCCTCAACCAGTAATTTAATTTCCCCCTTTCTGCATTGCTGGGGATTGAGCCCCAGGCCTTGGCACGAAGCTATATCCCAACCCATTTTATTTGTTTATTTATTTAGAGACACAGTCTCATTATGTAGCTGGGGGTGGCCTTGAAATGTGATGTACTCTTTCAGCTCCACCTCGGATCACCCCCCACGCACATCTAGCTTGTTACTTACTTTCTGAGATTCCTAAATCCATGATAGGCTCCAATTTGCAGTCCTACCACCTCAGCCTCCCAGATGGCTGGGAGTACAGGCATGCACACGCGCCTGGACCAGCTGTCCGCAGGCACCACAGCCCTTCCCTGGCTGGGTCATCGCCCCCCAGCTGCTGAGGAAGGCGGGTTCCAGCAAGTGTGGGGCGATTGCGACAGGGACAGGAAACCTGCCCTGGGCAAGCTGTAATTCAAGTAAGGATTAGTCTGCTGATTTCCTTTAAATGTTAAATCACTCAGGAGGAAAAGGGCAGACAAACTTTTTTTTTTTTTTGGAAACAGGGTCTCACTATGCAGTGCAGGCTGGCCTCGAACTCAGTGATCCTCCTTCCTGCCTCAGCTTCCCGAGTGCTGGGATAACAGGGGTGCGCCACGGCAGTAGGCTACGTAGTTTTCTTTTCCTTTCTTTCTCTCTTTTTTTTTTTTTCACTACCACGGATGGAACTCTGGACAGTGCACCTTCCAGGCAGTCTTACGGGAGCCTGCACCAAATGGCCGTTGAACCCCACGTCTACACCCTCCCCGCCAAAGATAAGTTTCCAGCCCCCGGGGTGCAAAAAGAAAAACAGCACAGCTCCCGAGCTGGGCGCCGGGCTCAGGAAGTTAGGCCACTCCAGGAAGCCTGCAGCGTGGCCCAAGGGTACAAAGCGGGGGCTTTCTGCTTGTAACAGCCACCGCAGCGCGTGCTTTTTCACACTGAACTAAGGTCGCCGTAACCGTAAACTCGGTGACACCAACCGTCTGGGGACACGTGATTCCCTCAGCCCACGAGGGTGGCCTGCGCCCCTGTACCCGGACTCCCGCCGCGGGGTTGGGAGATGCGGGGAACAGGTCCCTCTCACCTCTCCCCCACCTCGAGGGGTGGGCTGGGGGCAGCGCGGTCCTGGGGTCCCCCGGCCCGGCGGACCGGGGGCTTTCACCGCGCGGTCGCCCCGATGCCCCCCGCAGCCCCCCCGGCCCCCCCCCCGGCCCCCCCCCCCCCCCCCCCGGCCCCCGGGCCGCCAGGGCGCGCGCACACCTCCGCTCACCTGCGGAGCCGCCCTTCCTCGCCTCTCTATCCTCCCCCCTCCCGCCGAGCTCCGGCGCTCAGCGCCCTGCCCCCACGACCCCCGCCTCGCCTCGCCCCGGCCACCTTGAGGTTCACGGCCGGAAGCTCCATCCCGACCCCTGCGGAGGGCACCGGCGCGACAGCCGCGGGGACCTGGGGGCTCCAAACTCCGGGAACCAACTTGCCCGGCTCCGCCTTGCCAGCTGCTCAGCTCCAACCCCAGCGCGTCTCTGCGCCACGTGATCCAAGAGGCACGTGACCGCCTCATGGTTGCTAGGAGACAGCGTCAGTCCGCTCAGGCTTTTGGTTAGGCTTGGGCTCCCGCCAGCAGCCGCATAATGTGACTCGGGGGGGTGGCAGGCAAAAGGTCGGGATTGCTTTTTCTGCTGGGCTAGTACTCCAGAAAGTGAGCTGCCCGAGGTGGTGGCGCAAACCTGTAATTTCAGCACTCAGGAGGCTGAGGCAGGAGGATTGCTGCAAATTTGAGGTCAGCCTGTGCAATAATGTGAGCTCAAGGCCAATCTCCTGAGCTACTCGGCGAGTTGCTCTCAAAACATCAAACAGGGCCGGGGAGATGGCTCAGTGGATTAAGTGCTTCCCTGGCAAGTGCATGGGCTTGAGTTCAATCCTCGGTTTCGCCAAAAAAACAAAAATTCAAACAAACAGGGCTAGGGAGATAGCTCAGCGGTCTAAGCGCCTGCCTGGAAAGCTAAAGGACCCAGGTTCCATCCCCGGTACTTTATGCCTTGCCCGCCCCGCGCCAAAGCCAACCACCAAAACCTGGTGTCATGGTGCACACTTGTAATCCCAGCGCAGGGGACAGAGACAAGAGGATCATTATGAGTCTGAGTCTGAGCTGTGTAGTGAGACCCTGTACCAAATAAAAAAAAAAAAAAAAAAAAAAACTAAACAACAACAACAAAAAATTAAACAAACGTTGAGCTGGCATGAACCCTGGCACCCAAAGAAGCTCGGGATGCACAGGTGATCTCCTGAAGCCATTCTTAGTTAGCCTCCCTCCTGATGTAAATAGGTTAGTTAGGTTACTGATAGCATAGGCTGTTGATGACGGTAAAGGAGTTAGTTTCGGTCATTAACCAAAAAATTATTTTGGGCCACAGATATAGCTCAGTGGCATAAGTGCCTGCCTGGCAAGCAGAAGGTCCTGAGTTCAAATACTAGTACTGGAAAAAAATATTTTGTTTGTTTGTTTATTTATTTATTTTGGCGGAACCTGGGATTGAACTCAGGCCCTTGCTCTTGCCAGGGACAAAAAAAAAAAAAAAAAAAAAAAAAAAATTATTTTGACACTCATTAAAGCCCTGAGGAAGCAATTCAAGAATAAAATTGCGGGGGCTAGGGTGATGGCTCGGTGGAATAAGCGCTTTCCTGACAAGCACAAGGGCCTGAGTTCAATCCCCTGTTCCAAAAAAAAGAAGAAAATTGCAAGCCACACACCTAGTGGGCATCCCTATGATTGCTCTATGAGGAAAGCTAAGGCAGGAGGAATACTGAGATGTTGAGGCCAGCTTGGGCTCATACCCCATAGTGAGACCCTGCCTCAAAAAAAAAACACTAGCTGAGTGCGGTGGTCCATGCCAGGATAAGGCAGGATGGTCACACATTCCAGGCTAGCCTGAGCAGTTTAGGGTCTTAGGGATACCCTGACTCAAAATAAAAAACAGACGTGATGTAACTCAATGCAAAGACCCTAGAGTTAGTCCCCATACAGCAAAATAAAGGAATAAGATAGCCAACACTCTGTCCAAAAAATTTAAAAAATAAAGGAATAAGCAATAAAAATTAATTTTTTTTTTTTTTTGTCTTTTTGAGACAGGGTCTCACTATGCAGTTCAGGCTGGCCTAAGCTCACTTTGTAGCTCAGGCTGGTCTCGAACTCACAACAATCCTCCTGCCTCAGCCTCCCGAGTGCTGGGATTACAGGCCTGCGCCACCACGCCCGGCTAAAAATTAATTTTTTTAAGTGGCTGGAATATGGCTCAGTGGTAAGGGACTGGAAGTCATGGGTTCAATTTCAACATGAAAAGAAAAAGGATAGCACAGAGCCCACCCAAAGGGAAGTCAAGGAGGGAGCCACTGTCAGTGCCCAGGGCAGTGCCTGGCAAGCATCTGGAAGGAGGACAATACGTGCCAGCTGTTACCATCAGTACATCACAAGGCAACCAGCTGGAGCCCTCATTTACCATACCAACAGTATTAGACAATTCTAGATGGAAGACCAGCAGGAATTCCTCTCTGCACAAACTCTCAGTCGTCTGGGAACTTGTAAGGACTCCTGCAGGGAACCTCTGAGTGCTCACTGTGGTTTCCAAGAGGGCAGAACTCACAAACTGCCAGGGCTGGGTGGGTGCTGAGATAACAGCCAGGCCCATAGCTTCCCCTGCTGTTTCTTGTGAGGGAGGGCAGTTTTTCAGGGCTGCAGGGACCATAGGCCTATTAGAAAGCCCTATTTCCAAGCTCAGCCTTTCAGTTCAGGGTAACAGATGGCTGGTGAGCTGCAGGGCCTGTGTCCTCTTTACTTTAGAATTGGCTTCCCCTAGGGCCTGGGAGATAGCTCAGTGGAATAAGTGCTTCCCTGGCAAGCACAAGGACCTCAGTTCAGTCCCTGGTTCTGCCAAAAAAAAAAAAAAAAATTGCTTCCCCTGCTATTAGACATTGAAATCACTGGGGCTAGGAGGTGGCTCAGTAGAATAAGTGCTTGCCTGGCAAATGCAAAGGCCTGAGTTCAATCCCTGGAACTGCAAAAATAAAAAACAAAAACATATTTTGGGGCCGGGGAAATGGTTCAGTAGAATAAGCACTTGCTTGGCAAGCCCAAGGTCCTGAGTTCAATTCCCAGTTCCAGACAAGTGCTTATTCTACTGAGCTATCTCCCCAGCTCTGCCAAAAAAAAAAAAAAAAAAAAAAA